>NW_012192911.1:477882-504973 GCF_000504015.1 Erythranthe guttata
CATTTTTTTTTTTATATATATATACATACTTATATTTTTATTTATATACCCCCCCCCTTTCTTATTCCTACACATACACCCACACACACACCTATATATAGACATATACATACATATACTGCATTACACATACATATATATATATATATATATATATATATATATATATATATATATATATATATATATATATATATATATATATATATATATATATATACATATATATATATATATAAAAAAAAAAAAAAAAAAAAAAAAAAATTCAACCGGGTACCCGATCGGGTAACCCGGTAGGATTTCTAATACCCGGACCCGACCCGGTTTGGGAGCACCGGGTACCCGAACCCGGAAAAAACCCGGTTTCATAAAAAATTACCCGATCCGGTCGGGTAATACCCGACCGGGTCGGGTTATACCCGAATAACCCGACCCGAATGCCCACCCCTATTAATCGTCATCGATTTAAACTTACGCACACTATCCAAACTCGTGTAAAACAGTCATGCTAACAATTTAACCAACCGAAGGACAATTCATATTGCTTCGAATAATATATAACCATTTCATCGACTTTCTCTTTTTAGGTTATAAAAATTGCAATTCATAGTCACCTGAAATCCCCAAAATAAATTGCAATCATCAAGGACAACAGTATAATTCAAGGCGCATGTGGGGCTCAGAAACCTAAAATATATATAAGAGGCTTGAATAAAATTTAAAACTTCACATCATCAGCTATTTATCTATAACAATAAAAGTTCAAATTTTTCCTAGCTAGCCACAGAAAATAATTCCATCACATTAAATCACTAACAGTAATTTTGGGGAACGAATTAATAATTCAATTGACAAAAGTCCTGAAAATAGTGAGACAATGGTACCTGAATCTTTCAACCGCATTAGGCTGCTGTAAGCCCTCGTACCCCCAAAATGACAGTCGGGCTTCGAGATATTATCGGCCCGGCATTGCAAGAATTGCAGAGAAATATACTGCTGGGGCGCGGCATGGGAAATAGTTGTCCGAGGTATAATTGAAGCTAATCGTCTTCTCAACATTTAATGTATGTATCATGTATGTGTTAAATTCGAAGCGCCATGGAAATGGTCGAGGGTTCAATTTTCTAACCCCAAGTGTAGCCCCGCAATTGAGTCGGGCCTAAAGGTTAGCCCTAACTTAGCAAAAATCAAGACCCAAAGATGGATCGATTCCACCCAGTGACTGTCAGGGCCGGTCCTGCACGTGTGTTATACCTTTTTCTAATAAATAGAAAATATTATGGGGAAATTGGCTAGACACCCCTAATTATGGACTTATATAGGTGGAGGTCCATTCTATTAGATGAATATAGCTATAAGTCCTTAGCCCAATAAAATTAATGTAAATTAAATTAAATTATTAGTGTATAGACAAAAAACACCCTCCTCAATTAACAATTAATTTTATATGAAAGTGGTTAACAAATCCCACTTATTACTCTTCCTCTCTCAATCCACTCTCACGTGCCCCCCTCTCTCTCTCTCTCTCTCCTACTCATTCTCTCTCTCCCCCTCCCCAAATATACGCCCCCTCTTTCTCTCTCCCTCTCTCTATCTCTATTCTCTTTCTCCTCTCTCTGTATCTCTTTCAATTTAATTTTTTTAAGTTAACTTTTATTTTTGTTTCTATTTTTTAATTGAATTTCATTCCATAAATACCAAAAAGAAATTGAATTGCAAAATAAATTAGCAACATGAATAGAAAACTGCAAACTGCAATTTGTAATATTACATTTTTTTTAGTGTTATTGTTTGTATATAGATTATGCATATCATATTGTTCAGTTTGTTGTTTGTAATTAAATATATGTAGTTTGTTGTTTACAATTAAATATAAACGATGCATAATCCATATCCTACACGTAATTTGACATTGATTATGTGAACGTCCGATGCATTTAATATTGCTTTTCCTTTCTTCGATCTTATTGAACAATGACTTGATCATTTTTTTTTGCAGTGGATGTTGAATGTGAAACAAAAAGAGATAATGATTGTACGATACAAAACAACAAATGTAATAGTTGCTAATATTAACAGTCGTTAATTACAAATTGCAAATACAAACAGTGAAGGCAAATTGTACACGAAAAATGATAAAGAATGAAGTACAAACTGTAAATTGTAAACTCGCAAAGTTATTTAAAACGACAAAATATGTTTGTAAATTCGATGTCATGTTCTTGGTTTTTCTTCATCAATTGATCCAGGGTTGCATTCAGATGTTTAACTTGTAGTCGCTTCACGGATTGAAAGTGCCTTGCTACGATGCCATCCCTCGGTTTATGACTGCTTTTTTTAAACGTTATATTCATGCCGGTGGCGCCGCTTTTTACCCCAAAAATCAATTGGCACTCAATAGGGCTTAAGTGAAGCTCTTTTCCACCAATTATAAATCGACGTTTATTTTTGTCGTACGTCACGAGAATTTTATATATTTCTTGTACAGACTTACGGACTTCCTGCGTTGGGATCTCTCTCCTCATAAACGGCGGTATAAATTCTGCAAACGCGGTCCTTTGAACACATTCAATGTGACGTCCATTGAAATTATATTTTTTGAAGAAGCGGACAACAGAAACGAGTGTTGCACGATATTTCGGATTTGGAACTGCTGGTTCTATTTCCTGCTCAACTGGTGCCCTCAAGCTAGGTGCTATTGATTTTGTTTTCACTTTTTTTGACGATGTTGAACCGGCATTTAAAGGCGTGTTCCGTTTCTTTCCCGCGACTGGTTAATTTAAAAAGAATGATTATACGATATTGAACAACAAATGTACGCTTTGAATTCCAAGATGCAAACTCATAACAAAAAACAACAACAATACTAAGTACGAAATCATAACAACAAAACTACTAAGTGCAAACTCATAATAAACAAACATTGATTGAAACTACCACTAACGAAACTCCTCAAATATGCTATGTGCAACTTTAAAATGCAGCCCATAGTTGGTTATTGTAATTTCAATTTACATTTTTTTTTTGTTTTTTTTTTAGTTTATACAAACAAAAGCATGTCTTATTTTCAAAATAGGCTGCCATATGCAATATTAACCCAACTACGTCCGAATCAAAATTTTCAGGAAATGAGTTTTTTGCAAATGAAAAACGAATAAATGGGTTCTTCAAAGTACCAAAAAATATAAAATCAAAAAAATTATTATTTGAACAAAACCGGTAAAATGTGGAACTCCAAAACGAACATATTGAAATTCAACTTGCAAACTCATAACAGAGAAATGCAAATAGCAAAGTCAGAACACATAATTAGGTTCTTCAAATGTATTGTTTTAGAATAAACATAACCAAAGTCGTAACATACACAAACCCCTCAATTTACCTGATTTCGGGGATTGGAAATCATCATCATCCTTTGCTGTTAAGGGGAAAAAAAACGGGTTCTCAAATTATTATTGAAATATTTGAAATAAATAGCAAACAAACAAAAAACAAAAGCAAAAAAGGAACAAAATACAAAATTTGAGATGAAAGAAAAAAAATCAAAAGCGAAAACCCAACATGCAAATAAAATTTTACACAAAGGATCATTGATTACCTAGACTTAATCGTGTTTTGGCCATCGTATGAACTCCAAACAACAGACCCTAAACACCAGCCGTTGATTCCGAGCAACAAACAATTTGTCAACTGCAAACAGAACGAAGTCAAATTGGGCAACAACAAATCGAACGAAGGCAAACGGAATAAAGGCAAAATGCTCAGACCTGGTAATTTGTAAACAGCAAACGAAACAAATGCAAATAGTGAACAACACATTTGTAAACAGCAAACGAAACAAATGCAAATATTGAACAGCAAATCGAACAAAGACAAAATGCAAACGACCTGGTAAAACTGCAAACGATCAAACACCCAAAACCTATGGAAGGATTCAAAATTCGTGGTGAGATTTTCGCTTTGAAGCAACAAGGAAGAAATCGATTTCCATATTTTTGCAATTGGAATTTTCGAAACAACAAACCCTGTAAACAGCAAACGAAACAAATGCAAATAGTGAACAACAAATTTGTAAACAACAAACGAAACAAATGAAAAAATTGAACAGCAAATCGAAAACGAAGACAAAATGCAAACAACCTGGTAAAACTGCAAACGACCAAACACCCAAAACCTTTGGAAGGTTTCAAAATTCGTGGTGAGATTTTCGATTTGAAGAAACAGGGGAGAAATCGAATTCCAGATTTTTGCAATTGGAATTTTCGAAACAACAAACCCTGTAAACAGCAAACGAAACAAATGCAAATAGTGAACAACAAATTTGTAGACAACAAACGAAACAAATGCAAAAATTGAACAGCAAATCGAAAACGAAGACAAAATGCAAACGACCTGGTAAAACTGCAAACGACCAAACACCCAAAACCTTTGGAAGGATTCAAAATTCGTGGTGAGATTTTCGATTTGAAGAAACAGGGGAGAAATCGAATTCCAGATTTTTGCAATTATAAATTTCGGATTTACAGTATAATAGGGAGATAAATGGGGGATTTGATTTTGAAGATATATTTTACCGTATATTACTAGGGATATTGATAGGGGTACTTTTGACAAATTATAAATACAAAAATTTGATGGAAATTAGAGTTTATTAGATGGATTTTAACACATATAATCTCTTATAGGAGGACCTATAGCAAATTGCCCCAAATATTATAGACAAAATAAAATAAAATAAAATAAACAAAAACATGTATTTATATTAAAAACTATTAACTATATATTTCATCGAAAGAAAAACAATTCATTTTATATTTACAAAATAATATAATAAATGAAAAGTATCTTTTAGTTGCTTATAAAAAAGGCGAATGGCAAAAAGGCCTATCACATGGAACTTAAATATTTTTTGTCTACAAAAAAAAATAGTCTCTCAATTAAACTCATCCCATGTCATAAGCCTAAAATACCCTCCATAATATAATTCTTATCAATTCCATCCATTATGCTCTAATTTCCTTAGTATTATACATTGATCTCGGATTTAAACAAATATATCACATTAACCCCCAAAATATCTTTTTTTTCTGAATTTTTTTTTTCTAGCTAGATTTCGGCGTTGACTTTGTTCTTTTTTTTGAAAACTTTTTTTTCCTGAATTTTTTTTCCGGCCGGTCAACCACCGTTGACCGCCGGTCTCCCGCGTTGACTTTTTCTTTTTTTTGAATTTTTTTTCTTAGAAAAAAATATTTTAATTAATATTACTGTCTTCGCTACTAAATTAGACAGTAATATTACTGTCTGGGACAATAATATTACGAATATTATTTTCCTGAACAGTAATATTATTAATATTATTGTCTAAGACAGTTAAATTATTGTTGGAGACAGTAATTTAGCAGCCAATGCAGTAATATTAATTAAAATAATTTTTTTTAAGAAAAAAAAAACTCAATTAACAGTTAAATTACTGTCTCCGACAGTTAAATAGCTGCTGGAGACAGTAATTTAGCAACAAATACAGTAATCTTAATTAAAAATATTTTTTTAAGAATAAAAAAGTCAATTAACAGTTAAATTTTGTCAGTTAAATAACTGGTGGAGACAGTAATTTAGCAACAAATACAGTAATATTAATTAAAAATATTTTTTTTAAGAATCAAAAAGTCAGTTAAATTACTGTCTCCGACTGTTAAATAACTGCTCGAGACAGTAATTTAGCAACGAATACAGTTATATTAATTAAAATATTTTTGAAGAAAAAAAAAAGTCAATTAACAGTTAAATTACTGTCTCCGGCAGTTAAATAACTGTCGTAGACACTAATTTAGCTGCCAAGACAGTAATATTAATTAAAATATTTTTTTTAAGAAAAAACAAAATTATATAAAAAAAAAAAAAAAATCAACGTCGGAGACCCAGCGGTCAACGGCGGTTGACCGGCCGAAAAAAAAATTCACGGAAAAAAGTTTTTCAAAAAAAAAAAGTTAACGCCGGAGACCGGCGGTCTCCGGTGGTGGTGGGTCAAAATTGAAATCATGGTTAAAATTGATTAATTGATGAAATTTGGCTAAATTGGAGTTGAATTAGGTTTCAATGAATATATAAAAAGGATTTTCTTTAAAAAGGATTTTCTTTCACCGGGTAATTTTGGTATATATAAAAAGGATTTTCTTTATTTGCAAATAAGTTTGAATGAACTGGATTTATTTGAAAGACAAAAAATTGGATGTCCATCTTTTAATTAAATGCCCTTGTCATGGGCCTTTTTGTGATTAATCCTATAAAAAAATCTGACACGCGTATTTAATATAACAGTTAAAATGGTTTGTTTGATGCTATACCCGGTGAAATACACCGGATGTTTATTAACCGTGATCAGCACACAATCACACACACATCCATGCGTATGTGTTCTTAGTGGGAAGTCATTTCACCACATCAACGGTTAATAATTACCCATCATATTTCACCAGATGTAGCATTGCAAAGACCAAGTTAAAACTCACAATTTGATTATCTAAATATTAAATATTATGAACTAATAAATGTTCATTTCAGATATGTACTTAGGAAAAAATGATGGTCTTATAATGTATTATTGAACTTATAGTTTTTTCTTTTTAAATAAGAGTTACAGTTAATCATTTTAGATGCTTTCTAAAAAAAAAATTGAATTAACAACATAAGAATGAAATATTAAAAGAAAAACATGTGTACTTCTGTATAAGAAAACTACATTCACTATAGAATTATGTGAAAAAGATAAATAAAAAAATACGCCAATAAGATATTTTTGTTATCATTTTTTAAGAAATTTTTTTTTTCTGTCAGATTAACTCAATAAAGACAATAACTTTTAGGGTAAATAGCATTTAAACCCCTTGTAGTTTGCATATTTTGCACATGACCCCCTTATAGTATGAAATAAGGTATATAACCCCCTTGTGGTTTGGACATTTTGCACATGACCCCCTTATGGTATATAATTAGGCACATAACCCCATTATGGTATGAAATTAGGCACATAACCCCCTTAAATAGAAAACTGGAAAAGACTAAATTACCCCTATAATTTAGCCGAATTACAACGATACCAACTATTCGTTGGTTACTCTATCAAGTCAAAATGTCTTGTTTTAATTTAAAAATAACTATTCTATAAAATGAAAAGCTTAATGAACTCTTTTGTAAAATGAGAAATATATATAATATATTATTGTATTTTTGTAATTTTACAA
This sequence comes from Erythranthe guttata, assembly GCF_000504015.1. Next base: position 485,124 of record NW_012192911.1, read on the forward strand.
CACGAAAGGTATATAATACTACAATTGTACGAATGACAATTTATTCAATTTTAGAAATCAATTTGTAAATCTCATATGCTACAAATCAAATATAAATGGTTTAAACTCAATATAAAATTATGAACTATCAATTTCTTTGTTCAATTATAATTCGGTAAATTAATTCTACATATTTCAAAGCTTTAATATTATTATTAATTATAATTATTATTTACTATTTTCTATGTAATATATTATATTACAGTTGTTATCGACTTTTAATTTTTTAACAAATAAAGTCGTTATTATTTAGGGGTAATTTAGTCTTTTCCAGTTTTCTATTCAAGTAGGTAATGTGCCTAATTTCATATCACGGCGGGGTCATGTGCAAAATATCAAAACCACAAGGTGGTTATATGCGTAATTTCATACAAAAAGGGGGTCATGTGCAAAAATGTCAAAACCACAAGGGGGTTATGTGCTTAATTCATACCATAAGAGGGTCATGTGCAAAATTAAGGTTCAAACCACAAGGGAGTTAAGTACTATTTACCCTAAATTTTATGATAGATATGATGGTGCTCGAATTTCGCACCATCAATACCTTCTCCGAAACCCTACTTTGAGGGTTGCCGGAGAATCCACCACTAGACGGATCGGACCGCGGTGGCTAGATGTATCAAGAATAAAATAAAGTTTGTAGAGAAAAAGTAAAGAAAGATGTTATTGATGTCTTAAAAACGTAACCCTAATGAGGGGTTTTACATGTGTTTATAAAGGTGAGTTAATAGAGGCGTAAAATCAGCCAATTATCTCTAAATTACACGTTTCCTTCTTAACTTATCCAATATTATCGCCTTTCCTTGTATAAAATATCTCCTTTGCTTCTTCTTCGAGTCTTCCCATGCAGTTCGCGCCTTGTCCTACGAGTTAAGGCCTAATTTGGGCCACAAATTCGTACAAACTCCTCCGGCCCAGCTTGTGTTTCCTCCGCCGGCCAATTTCCTTGGGCCCAACCCAAGCTTGCCAAAATGGGCCCCATCATCTACTCCCCCCTATTCTCTAGTGAACCTAGCGAAGTGGTTCGCTTGAGAATATGAAAAGTAAAAAATCGAAAATCCCATTTTTATTTTATTTTTTCGCTTGCTTTTAGCTTAAGTCACCCGTTTCCGCTTTTCGCGGAGCCTTGACGTTTTATGTTTATTTTTGAAACACGCGACTATGGAAGTATTAGTGTTTTTATTTTTGTTTGATTTTCATAACCATAAGTGGTCAATATTTTGTTCAAACGAGCGTAATGAGCTCAATTGTGTGAACGTTCATAACTTACTTTTCGGGCGAACACACCTACCTTTTGGGCCGAAGCCTCGGGAATCTTCCAACCCTTCTCAAATACTTTCAACTACCTTTTGGGCCGAAGCCGCGGGGATCTTCCAACCCTTATCAAACACTTTCAACTACTTTTGGGCCGAAGCCGCGGGGATCTTCCAACCCTTTTAAACACTTTCAAGTACCTTTTGGGCCGAAGCCGCGGGGATCTTCCAACCCTTAGCGAACCTTTTTTTTTTAAAAAAAAAAAAAAAACATATAATGAAGATACATATGCGAACTCATGCATGATGAAATCTAACTGATAATTGAGCTTAAGATAAATTGAACTAAAAGAATTTATTCTTCAAGAATTTAATTTTGAAATATACTGCGAACCTTTAGAGACATATGCGAGCATATAATAGCTTTTCGAGACACTTTTATATAATTTGGACTTCACTAAAGGCGAGCTTAAATAAATTCAAGCATCAGCGAACAAGTTCAAAGTCATGGAGTCATGTACTAAGATGTTGAAGTAAAATTCTGAAAGAATGGTATAGTCAATAATTTATAGCAATGTTTCATTAGGTTTCATGACAGGTAAATCATTGAGAGAAATATGCATTTAATGTAGTTTTAAAAGGACAAATGCGAGTATCCTTAAATATACAAGGGTTACCAAACTCAAATGCGACCTGATACGAAGTCAAATTGAAGCATACTTGCCCTATTAAGGCGAGCTCGATAATCGTTTCTCGTTTCAATAGATCCATTCTATAAGGGATAGTATTGAATCATATAACGAGCTACCGATTTAATATATATATATATATATATATATATATATATATATATATATATATATATATATATATATATTTTTTTTTTTTTTTAAGATACGTATCACATAAGCTATTTGGCGTATAGTTTTTGTTTAATACAAGATATACAACAAAGATGTACATGCAATCTACCTTATTAATTGAGAAGCACTACAATTCACATATCATGCAAATTTCGAACTTAAATGTAGCTTAAATGTAGAAAGAACTTATAAAGAATTTCTGCAAATTATTGAGGCTAAAGGAAAAACTTATCTTGCGCATAAGGGATTGATGCGAGCTCTATAGAATGAATGCGAGCTATCATACAAGCTCCAGTAAATAAACTCAGATAAGCACCGAGCTCCAATAACAAATAGTCGAGTTTAAGGTTAATTCATATAATTTTAATAATAACGAACTCATCAACGGTGATGTTCGATAGATAGGCGAGCTGCAACAAAAGATTGGCTCGAACAATTCCAATGATAACGAACTCATTAATATCGAGTTTAGTAGGCAAACGAGCTGCAAAGAAATATTAGTTCATATAATTCTAATAATAACAAGTTCCCATAGATAGGGAAGCGAACTGTTATGAATCCAATCCCAAAGGATAAATAAGCATGTCAATAAACTCCGAGCTTGGTTAGGCGTTACGAGGTTAATAAAATGGTGATCTGAGGATTTGGTGCGATTTGTACGAGAGCAACTAGGCTAGAAGATAGGGTGTAAGTTGATGCTCTCTCAAGTCGATCTTATTCTGCAAGTTTTAATTAGTACCGAATTCCGAACATATATTTGGGCTCGAAATAAAATAAACATGTATTTAAAGAAATAAAAAAACTAACTTAACATAGTGCGAATGTGCAATCCACAACAGAAATACGCGAGCTCATAAAATTATAATAAGTGATAGTTCATTTAAGATAATTCTAACTTCAAAATAAAGATGAATTCAAAATAATTTAAGCAAGAGATAGATTCATGCATAAACGAAAAAGTAATAATAGTTCATCATGGGAGATAAAACACCTCACCGAGACACAAGCCCTTAAAATTGCCAAATTGGCATATCATAAATTAAGAACATATACTGGACCAATAACATGATTTTTAGTTAGAGAGAGAGTAATACATTATTATAACAGGTAGAAAATTTTATATCCCACGGTATTTCTGGGTTAGGCATAATGGTGAAACTAAAATAAAATACTTTGTCGTATTAAGCAAATTAGATCAAGTCATCATCCACCCGAGCAACGCATATTCAAATAAATCCAATTAAAAATTCTAGACAATGTGATTGTTCTGAAAACCTAAAATCTTACGAGTAAAGAGAACCATATAAAAAGTTAGAACACAAAAATCATATATATAAATTCAATCACCTTGCTCGAATAAAGTTTCAGGGGACAACTCATTTGTTTCTCAAATCATGTTGTAAAAATATAATTCTGCAGCCGATCGAATAAAAATTTACTTTCATCACAGAAATCATATAAACTTATTTTTCCAAATAGATCAATTAATTTGCCATAATATAGAAAAAAATAAAAAATTAATGACACTTCCCTCAATGTAGCACTCAACGTCTCAACTCGATTCGAAGTTCCCACAGACGGCGCCACTTGATGGTGCTCGAATTTCGCACCATCAAGACCTTCTCCGAAACCCTACTTTGAGGGTTGCCGGAGAATCCACCACTAGCCGGATCGGACCGCGGTGGCTAGATGTATCAAGAATAAAATAAAGTTTGTAGAGAAAAAGTAAAGAAATATGTTATTGATGTCTTAAAAACGTAACCCTAATGAGGGGTTTTACATGTGTTTATAAAGGTGAGTTAATAGAGGCGTAAAATCAGCCAATTATCTCTAAATTGCACGTTTCCTTCTTAACTTATCCAATATTATCGCCTTTCCTTGTATAAAATATCTCCTTTGCTTCTTCTTCGAGTCTTCCCATGCAGTTCGCGCCTTGTCCTACGAGTTAAGGCCTAATTTGGGCCACAAATTCGTACAAACTCCTCCGGCCCAGCTTGTGTTTCCTCCGCTGGCCAATTTCCTTGGGCCCAACCCATGTTTGCCAAAATGGGCCCCATCAAGATAAATGCGCATCCTTTTTGGGAAAAGAGTGGAGCCATTTTTGTTTGAAATAGCAGGAGAGTGGAGAAAAAGATTTGATTTATATTACTATATTTTTATAAAAGTAAATAAAAATTGAAGTACACATAGCAAAATGGGCCCCTCGTGGATCGTGCCAAGACCGGCTCTGGTGACTGTATAACTTACACCGACGGGTCGGAACAAAATTTTTAAAATATTAGGATGCTCGCAATGAGTTTATTTCTTTCTTTCTTTATTTATTTATTATAAAGTATTAAAAGTAATTTTCACTTATCTTATATATGAATGTGAAAAAATGAATTTTTATACCATACTTCAATAATATTCAAACTTAACATTCAAAAGTTAACATTAATATTCAAAATTAAAGAGCAGCAAAATCGAAACAATAATTCAAGTACATAAATTGGTTAATACTTAATAACGATTTAAAAAGAAAAGAGAATACTAAATTACAACTACACCCTTACTACTATCTTCCATTTCTTTTTGTACTGCATAGTGAGAGAATATTCTTGCTTGTACTCTACGTCTGATCATGCAACTGGGATTTTGGGTTCGCCTAAGTTGACAAAAGCCTACGCACAAGCCATTCGTGCTGCTTGTCACGGACTTGTTCCCTTAACAAAGAACCGTGCGGCCTTAGCTCCTTCTCGCCCCTCGCGATAGCTAAGTCAGCCTCTCCCGAATGTGTTGCGAATACTTAAGTGATGGAAACGAAGAAAGAAATTAAGAACATAAGAGAGTTGGTAAGAAAGTAATCTATTGTTTGAGTGCTTATTGTATTTCTTGGATTTTGTTGGATTTGTTAGATGAATACAAATGAGGACCCTACCTCTATTTATACAAGACCACCTCCTCAATGGACGGTGGAGATCGATATGATCTAACGGTTGGGAGTGGAACACTCCAAAGAATCCCTAAAATGTCTCTACCTACCACCACCTCTACCTACCTCTATACATTTGGGCCAACTTGGGCCTAACCCTATTTGGGCCAAGTCTTGGTCTTTCTAACCTCCCCAACCCAAGGGAAACTGGCAAGGGGTTGGGTCAAAACTAGCGGGCCGTGACATCCTCCCCCGCCTAATCCGGCAACGTCCTCGTTGCCTCGAACAAGTGGAGACGATCTTGAAATTGCCACAAGTCTTCCCTCGTCTCCCACGTTGCCTCGGACTCGGGTAATCCCTTCCATTTGATGAGGTATTGAATACTCGGTGGAACTCCCCTACGTCGCTTCAATTGTCGGCCGAGCACTTCCTCGATTTCCCTATCGTATGACTTAGTCATGATGGGTGGTGCTCGGTGCGACTCTCCTCGGCTCGGGTCTTCCTTGTCTTCGTGATAAGGCTTCAACATACTCACATGGAAGACCGGGTGGATTTTCAAAGAACTTGGAAGTTCTAGACGATACGAAACTTTACTGACCTTGGCGATCACCGGGAATGGTCCTTCGTACCTTCGCACAAGTCCCTTGTGCATGCTCCTCAACGCCTTGAATTGTTGGGGCAATAGTTTCACCATCACTTGGGCCCCAACGTCGAATTCCTGTGGTCGTCGTTTGTCGTCCGCCCATTTCTTCATTCGTCGTCTAGCCTTCTCAAGGCATGCCCGGGCTAAGTCGGCTTGTTCCTCCCACGACTTAACCATCTTCAATGCTCCGGGACTCCTTCCATCGGTTGCCGTAGCCAAGTGTGCGGCGTAAGTGGTTGTTGTCCCGTTGCAAGCTCGAATGGACTCCTCCCCGTGGCCTCACTCCGCTGTAAGTTGTAAGAGAATTGAGCCACGTCGAGGAGCTTCGTCCAATCTTTTTGATTGGCTCCCACGAAGTGCCGTAAGTAGCATTCGAGTAGGGCGTTCACCCTCTCCGTTTGCCCGTCGGTTTGGGGGTGAAAACTCGTTGAGAAGCAAAGCTCGGACCCCAAAAGTTTGAAAAGCTCCGTCCATAATCGCCCCGTGAAGCGTGGGTCTCGGTCGCTTATGATGCTCCCCGGTAGTCCCCAATATTTGACGACGTTCTTGAAAAAGAACCGGGATGCCTCCTCCGCGGTGCAATCCCTCGGGCAAGCTATGAACGTCCCGTACTTTGAAAAGCGATCTACCACCACCATGATAGATCCGGCCCCCTCGGACTTCGGCAAGGCACTAATGAAGTCCATTGAGATCGACTCCCATGGTCGCTCGGGTCGGCCAAGTTCCCCCTTGTCGAGCTAATGGCTGCGAGTTCGGATTTTCTATTCAAAGTATCGGCCACAACGTTCACCTTCCCCGGTTTGTACTCCTTTAAAGCGGCTAAAAATGTCGGCTCGCCCCGTCGAACTCCCTTGGCAACTTGCATGGCCGACAGTTGCCTTGGTTGCGTGCTTTCTTCCTTAGTGGTGCCGTTGATGGCCGGCACCATGCAAGGTGTCTCTTTCTCTAAAATGCAAACCGAATTGAAACAAGGCATCATGATAGCCATTACCTTGCGGAAGAAGTCCATGCCTAGCACCACCTTGAAGTCATCCATCGGTGCTACCGAAAAATCCACTTGGCCTTTCCAAGTGCCTAAGTGTAGCTCCGCGTCTCGTGCTACACCGTTGAGCGGTTGTGCCTTAGCGTTAACGGCCTTGAGTCAACCGTCTCGTCTGGTCCACCGTAGGCCAACCCTCTTGGCCTCGTCCTCGGTGATAAAGTTGTGGGTCGCTCCGGTGTCCACCATCACCTTTGCTGGGGTATCGTTGATGCGGGCCTCCACGTACATCAGCCCCTTGCTTGATGTTGCCGGCATCGGATTGGCCTTTAAGGCGTTCAGAAGTTGGAGCGATCCCATGTTGCCTAGCTCCTCGTTTGTGCCTTGCTCGGCCTCTTGTTGTAAGAGTGCCGACAATGACCCCATCTTGGGACATTGACTCATCGTGTGCGGCCCCTTGTACACGAAGCATCCCCCCTTAGGCACAAACGACCTCTTCTTCTCTTCAAGTTGTTGGTGTGAGGATGGCTTGTCTCCTCCCTTCGAGGTTGACGCTCGCCTTGGGTCTCGGTTGTCTCGAGGGTCCCGACTATGATTGTCCCGTCTCTCTTCTTCGCCTTTAGTCGGGTTCCACTTCTCTTTTCGCCCCGAATCTCTTGGTTGATACTCGGTTAAAGACTCGGCGGCGACAATAGCTTCATCGACGGATTTGATGTCTCGTCGGTGGAGTTCTTGCTTGGCCCAGCCTTGTAACCCATCGGTGAAGTGGAAAAGGAGATCCTCCTCGGAAAGGTTGGGAATTTGAAGGGTGAGGGTGGTGAACTCCTTCACGTACTCGCGGATTGAACTTCGTTGCTTGAGTTCCCTCAACTTCCTTCGAGCCTCATAAAGGACGTTCTCCGGGTAGAAGTGTCGCTTTAGTTCCCTCTTGAACTCTTCCCAAGTATCGATTCGGCAAATGGCTTTCTCGATATCGGCATGCTTCCTACGCCACCATAACAAGCCGTATCGGAAAGATAAAGGGAAGAAATTCTTACCTTAGTCGTCTCGTCGACTAGACTGATACCCTCGAAATATTGCTCCATCCTCCATAGGAAGTTCTCGACTTCCTTGGCGTCCCTTACGCCATTGAACCCCGTTGGCTTCGGGCAGTCCACCCTTGGACTCGAAGTAGCACCAGTGTTCCCACTAGCGGCGGCCTTTTTGCACAAGGCCAAGTCGTCGCGCATCCCCTCGATGCTCTCTTGGATGGATTGGATGATGGCCTCCAATCGATCCAACCGTTCCTCCCGCAACGCCTCATTGTCTCTAGACAAATCGAGTTGCTCGGCGACGTGATTCTCCAACACTTCCGTGTCGTGATCGAGCTACTCGAATCGTTCGCTAAGCTACGCTATGGAGACGTTATTCTCGAGCCTCTCGAGTCTTTCGCCATGATCCATTAGCACGGCCTCATTAACGGTACTCTCCCCACGAGCCTTGCTGTGGTCCCTCTTCTTGTTGTTGTTTACTTGGGCCTCCCTGCCACGTCCCTCGATTACGTACAAAATATCTTCAACGTTCGCCATCATTGAGAATTCGATCAACACAAAGCCCTTAGCCGGGCTCTGATACCACTTGTCACGGACTTGTTCCCTTAACAAAGAACCGTGCGGCCTTAGCTCCTTCTCGCCCCTCGCGATAGCTAAGTCAGCATCTCCCGAATGTGTTGCGAATACTTAAGTGATGGAACGAAGAAAGAAATTAAGAAGATAAGAGAGTTGGTACGAAAGTACTCTATTGCTTGAGTGCTTATTGTATTTCTTGGATTTTGTTGGATTTGTTGGATGAATACAAATGAGGACCCTACCTCTATTTATAAAAGACCACCTCCCCAATGGACGGTGGAGATCGATATGATCTAACGGTTGGGAGTGGAACACTCCAAAGAATCCTTAAAATGTCTCTACCTACCACCACCTACCTCTACCTACCTCTATACATTTGGGCCAACTTGGGCCTAACCCTATTTGGGCCAAGTCTTGGTCTTCCTAACCTCCCCAACCCAAGGGAAACTGGCAAGGGGTTGGGTCAAAACTAGCGGGCCGTGACATGCTGCTGCGTTTTATGATATGAGGTGGTTCATATACATGTTGTTGGGTTATTTTAATAAAATATATATTTTATTATAAAATATAAATATTGGTTTTGACCACATTTATAAGGTCATTTAGACCACTATTTTGAAACCTACAAAATTATTATTTTGCCTCATAAAATCTTCATATTTTCTTTAATAATATATTAAATAGAGGTTTTATGGTGGTCATATGTTATACTATATAAAGGGGGTTTTGGTGGCTTTGTAAAGCTATGAGAGAAGAGAAAAAAAAAACACTTTTCCTGCGCATACTATATACATATATTTTGAGCTCTTGTTGTGTGTCGGGTGTAAGCTTCTACTTCACTCGAACGTGCGATTTCGGTGAAGTTACAGCGGAGAGATAGGCTGGGCTGTTGTATCCCATAGGCGATACGATCGGAACCTTTTTGCACCTCACTAGAGAAGGGGTCGTGAAATTCGTCTTAAAAGAGCGACCTAGTGCGCGCCTCACCTTGCCTATCTCCATATTATTGTGTATATTATTGCAGCTAATTATCAACTAAGAAAATAGAGAGCATATAGAGAACGAGTTTCAATTCGCCAATTCGGTGATCAATCGTCAAAGTGCAGCCCGAATTCCAACAATTTAAGACGAATTTTGACGATGTTCCAATCAACCCTTGATGATGAAAAGGGAGATGATTCAATTTTAATTTATTATTATCTAGTGTTGACGAAACAAAATTAATGATCGTATTTTTGTTGTAGGTGAATCAATGATCAAATTTCCGACCTGATATGATCATAATATGAGAATGTGTAAAACACAAACGTTGTAGGAATTTCTGTTAGTTGTCCGAAACATCTTGAATTACTGAAATCGGACACCGAACGAGAGAGATATGCTCCAAATACTGAGCACGGCTAGAGCTGTCAAATTGTACGCGACTTTTGACGAATCCATAGAATATTGAGGTATCTAAGTGCCAATTATCAAATCTGGTATGTTCATCTTCTATTATTATTTTCTGCAATATAATAATTATATTACTGCATGATAAGTTTATTGTTGACTTGTATGAATTATTTGTATCACTTTATGAGCCATGTGGTTTGCATGGATTATTTGGCCTTATTACTTGGATTGTTACTTGTGACTGAAAGACATATTATTAAGAGATTGTTAATTGTGAAATCCGCTAGTATCTTGGATATTTGGTGATATTCTGTAAAACATAATATAAGCTTGAATTTGTTATATGTGTTCATTTGTGTCAATTGACTGTGATTGTGAGACATTTAATGATACACAAGGAATATAGAGAGAATTTAGGGATAAGTGCTGAAATTGTTGAGTAATCCACTATTATTGAATTTGCAATTTCATACTTGTATTCTAGATTTTTATTAAAAAAAATAAAAGAATTTTTATTGTGCTAATTGAATGCACTTGAATTCACCGTTATTATGTGGACCACTAACCTGAGCTATTAATAAGATAATTATGTGATGAGAATTAAATTCATTTTTGACTAGCTGTACTAATAATATTACTATGTGCTTAATTACATCTAATCCGTTTATTACCGTTATTGCAGTAGTGCGCTATGCACCGTCATTTTATATTTTGTGCACTATCGGTCAAATGAATTAAGTGGATTATTATAAGGGGAAACTACAGATAAATCCCTAATCCAAAACTCAACTCACAAATCAGTCCCTAGGTAGTTTCCCCAAGCAATTCAGTCCCTATTCACGCGTCTGACATGCAGATCAGTCCCTAATGTGAATTTTGAATATTTTATTATATTCTCTTTTCACTCTCACCCTTTTCTCTCTCCTGCTTTTCTCTCTCCTGCTTTTCTCTCTCTTCATCTTCTCTTTCTTTCTTCATCTGCTCTCTTTCTTCTCTATTTCTTCTCCCTTTCTCTCCTCTGGTTTGCTCTTTTTCCGGCGAAAAAATCACTGTAAAACCCACCCACCCCACAATGGCTACAAATGATGTATCAAATGATTTACCCGCTGTGATTCTTGGAAGTTGTCGATACAAAATGGAACTTCACATTATTTCCATAAAAAGTAATTCGACCTTAATGGAGATATATGGTGCTATTATCAACAAATGGAATCATATCCATCCAGATGCACTGATCCTCCAATACTTGGCTCCTCGGGAAAGATTGTATGTGACATTGGGCAGTGATGAAGATGTGGAGAATATGGTTGCATTGCATCTGATAATGAAGATGAGTGTGGTCGACATTGTCGTGATCCGCAAAGATGAAGCTAATTCGCGTGGAAAGAGGGTTCGCACCGATGGCTGGTAGGTCTCCATCTTTTTCTGTACTGCTGAAATGCATTTCTTTATGGTTGTTAATTATTGTGTGATACATAGTATAAAATATGGCACATAATAGTATCATGCTAATATAAATATGGTATGGACGTATGGTACTTACAGTACGTAACCTTGATCTGAGTAGTATGGGTGATAGGTAAATTTGGTACTGCTGGTGGGAAAACATAGTATCATATAATGAGGAAGATAGTACGTAACCTTCATCTGAATAGTATGGGTGATAGGTAAATTTGGTACTGTTGGTGGGAAAACATAGTATCATATAATGGGGAAGATAGTACGTAACCTTCATCTGAATAGTATGGGTGATAGGTAAACTTGGTACTATTTGTGGGAAAACTTAGTATTATATAATGGAGAAGATAGTATGGAACCAGTGCATTGTTATGATATTTTCATGTACATTGTTATTTGGATTCCACTCTATTGTAATCCATTTTTAAATTTTTTTTGAAACCAAAAGCGGCGATCAATCGATGGAAATCGAGGGTAATCCGCTTGGAAATTCAATTGATGCATGGAGACATTGCATCCGTGGGGAGAATCAGTTTTTTAAAGATCCTGATGATTTTAGGCATATGCTGAAAAACTATTCTATTGCTAATAATCGATCATTTAAGTACATGAAAAATGATCAACAAAAGATCATAGCAGTATGCATTGACGAAAACTGCAAATGGAGGGTTTATGCATCATTGTACAAGTCAGATAAGTTATTTAGCATTCGCAAGTGCAATCTTGAGCACACTTGTGGTGATGCTACTCTTCGTACAAGGGGTCATCCTAAAGCCGATGCTATATGGATTGCTCAAATTATGAAACGAAAATTGAGAACGCAGCCAGCTTACACACCATGTGGTATGTTAGAAGATATTCGAGACGATTATGGTCTGGAGCTTCAGTACTACACAGCATGGAGGGGTAAAGAAAAAGTAATGCGTCATATCCATGGTGATGAGACGACATGTTATGATAAACTGAGACACTATTGTCGTGCATTAAAAATGCATAACCCTGGTAGCATGGCAGAGTATGAGATTGAACCTGCTACTCAAAAGTTTATTCGAATATTTATTAGTTTTGGGAGTTCTATTTCCGGCTTTCATCGGTGTAGGCCGATGATATGTTTGGATGGGACTCACATTAAAAATAAGTACAAAGGATGCTTGCTTTCTGCTGTGTGCAAGGATCCAAATGATTCCTTATATACATTGGCATACGCAGTTGTTGATGCTGAGATAGATAAAAACTGGGAGTGGTTTTGCATTAAACTGAAACAAATTCTAGATCTTCACAATGACAATAGATCTTTTACCATTTTCTCTGATCGTCATTCGGGGCTTCTTAAAGCCGTCCCGTTGGTATTTCCTAGTAGCCACCATGCATATTGTTTTCGACACTTGGTGGATAACTTTAGAACTCAGGTATTTTGATTCTCTTTAATATGCAAATTGGAACGTACCATTTGTCACCTCATGTCATACTTTTGTATAACATGTTTCATACTTTTGTATAACATGTTTCATACATTTGTGTAACATGTGTCATACTTTTGTATAACATGTTTCATACATTTGTATAGCATGTTTCATACATTTGTATAGCATGTTTCATACATTTGTATAACATGTTTCAAAATAATATAGGTCCTGAGGAAGTACCCATTGCACAACAAGTCATATTGGGCGAGTGTTTTACATAATGCTGCATATGCTCCTACTCGGCAGGAGTTCGATGCAACTATTTCTCGTATAGTGCAATCTATGCCTCTCGCGGCATCATTTATTTCGAATTCTGATCCAAATCATTGGGCCAATGCCTATTTTTCTGGAGAAAGATGGGGAATCTTGAACAATAATCAGGCAGAAAATTGGAATGGTTGGGTTAAAGATGCCCGATCTTTGCCTGTTCCATCCATGATTGATCACATACGGATCAAAATAATGGAGATGCTAGTTAAACGACAAGGAAAAAGTTTGGCAATGACTGGCATATTGTGCAAGAAAATTCTAAAGAGATTAACAATCAATCATATGGTCTCTCGTTCCTTAAAATATTGTAGATCAAGTAGTACCGCTTTTGAGGTATATGATGAGGACAAGTCGTATAAGGTTGACTTGCAGTACAAGACTTGTTCTTGTAAAGCATGGCAATTAGAAAAACTTCCATGCAAACATGCATGTGCATGTTTGGAGTCAAAAGGATACTCAGTATATGAGTTTGTTGATCCATGCTTTCATATTGATACGTACAAACAGGTATATCAATTCACGATTAACCCAATTCCCTCGTTTGATGAGGACTTTGACTTGTACGATGCGTGTAATGCTCCGCCCGATGTCTTTGTTAATGCACCTGATTCGAGAACTCGACCGGAACGTAGAAAGACAAAAAAAATTCCTTCACAAGTGCAAACTCGTAAACTGAAGTGTACTCGTTGTGGGAAGCCTGGACACAATCGTCGTACTTGCACACAACCAATCTGACTAGCAATTTTTTTTTAATGTAAATACTGTCTGCATTTGTGTTACTTAAACTAACTAGTTTTGTTTCTAATGTAAATTTTATGTTTTTCATCAGGGAGGACAAGATGGAGGAGAGCTTACATGATTGCCCATTATGTTATTCAAGTGATTGAAGTGAATGAAAACTGGCTGTTTGTACTTTATTATTATGTGATTTGTACTATGTTGATTTGAACTTTGTACTATGTTTCAATTTGCACTATGTTTTTGCTATTTGTAGTTTGTACTATGTATTAGGTACTTTGTTCATTGATGGTTTATCATTTTCAGTCTAATGGTACTATTTTTATTTACACATGGTATTATCTATGAGATAGGATGGTATGACTTACTCAATTTATGACCGTTACAATATAGCCGTTGCTTATAATATAGCCGTTGCTTATTGTCAGAACTAGTCAAGTCATAATATGACCATAAATGACACATAGGCTCATTTGTTTCTAATTCATGGCTTCTTCGAGTAGCACCACTCAAATGAGTGGGTTAAAATACAAAAAAGGGAAATGCAAGCGTCTTGATTGTGAGAAGAAAACAATAATCATGGTTTCAGAAACTATTTCGAATCCCGGAAGGTTATTTTACTGTTGCCCACACCATGGCTACTCCCATTGGTGTGAACCATTTGAAGTTGGGCAAACTTTTTCCAACTCAAATCGTGAAGAAAATGAAGCTACAAGTGCGTCGATGAACCAAGTCCATCAAGAAAGTGAAGTGAAGAATTGCAATTCTGAAGGTGGAGTAGTTCATAGTTTGATAGTGTTGAATCTAGTAATATTTGCAGTCTACATGCTATGTAAAACCTATGTACTGTTGTTTAATTAGTGAACATAAGAGTACAATGTATAAGCTGGTAAAGTTCGGGTTATTCGTGACTATAGTACGCTTTGTTCACCAATTAAGTATAATGTTTAAGCCGTTAAAGTACAAGTGAGTCGTCACTATAGTACGATTTGTTCACTGATAAAGTATATGTTTGCCATTCATATAGTATTTTTACACTCTATATATTATTGTCGGGCCAATGCATCCATATGATCGCATTTTAAGACACAACTCTTCAGTTTAAGACTATTAAGAATGAATGGAGACAATGTGGGAGTCGATCAACATCGACTATGGTAAGAATTGAGGAAAGTATTAGTTTTACACTTGAGCATTGTAGACTTGTATGAATATATTGTATAGTATATGAGTATCATGTATGAAATTCAACATATTTATGGGATCTTGTATTCCAAACGCAACAATAATGCTCACCTACCTTAAAATAATCATTTAAAACATAATTTATGCAACTCCCGTACTTATTGATCATTAAAACGTCGATGAAATTGGTAAAATTCAATTCATCAAAAAATATAGTACGCTTTGTTCACCAATTAAGTATAATGTTTAAGCCGTTAAAGTACAAGTGAGTCGTCACTATAGTACGATTTGTTCACTGATAAAGTATATGTTTGCCATTCATATAGTATTTTTACACTCTATATATTATTGTCGGGCCAATGCATCCATATGATCGCATTTTAAGACACAACTCTTCAGTTTAAGACTATTAAGAATGAATGGAGACAATGTATGACTATATTGTATAGTATATGTGTATCATGTATGAAATTCAACATATTTATGGGATCTTGTATTCCAAACGCAACAATAATGCTCACCTACCTTAAAATAATCATCTAAAACAATAATGGAGACAATGTGGGAGTCAATCAACATCGATTATGGTAAGTTTTTTGTGAATACACATGTGAAGTACGCTTTGTTCATCAAATAAGTACAAGTCTATTGTTGACAAGGTATCTTCGAATGGACTAGAAAGTATTTGTTGCTCATTTTTATGGTACGCTTATATTCTTTATACAAACTAATTAATCGCAAAATAAAGTACCATGTGTTCAAAAGGCAAGTACATTTCATCGAAACATATAGTACAATGTATACAATGAAAAAGTACGAGTAGAGCTAATCAATAGTATTATTAGCTCTACAACAAAAGGACAGATTGTTTATGGCATAAAAACACATTCACCTGTTCATTAATTAATTACAAAAAAGACAAGAACCCCAAAACACTTCCACTCCCAGTTTTTTCACAATAACGCCAGATCTATTTCATATTTAGCTTCCACTTCTACTCCCCGATGCCTCAGAAAGATAGCTGCTAGTTTTGGGCGAAGTATTTTGATATCGCAAGTTTTTGCCTTAAACCAAATATCTTCACTGTTTACAGCATGACAATATGCCCACATGCAGACAAACAAGCCGCAATCAAGGTTCCCATCCTGCTGCCTGCATCCATGAACCCATTTAGCTTCCGATTGTATCTCCAACCCAGACCTTCTTTCAACCACCTTGCTGTAAAACGAGGCCTACGAAAATAAAATATTATATTAGTCTACAACAATTCGCAAGAATAAAGAATAACTAATTACAAGAATATGGGCTTACGACATAATCCGCAATTCCTGGGAAATTCGGAGAATAGTCTATGGAGTTCCAATGGTAAATACATTTATCTATTGGGTTCAGAACAAGCAGGAACCAGTGTTCACTGGAATTGATAGGTATCATGACAAATGTTTTACTGAAGATATTTGCTGTGTTTAGCTTGTCAAAAGCCATCGTTCCAAAAATAGTAAAATCATTGAGAAGACGATCAAACATGGCATCGCTCATTCGTTCTACGTCCACCCGAGGTCGCGACATTAACTCTTGCTACGAAACATAATAGAGAATATTAGATAAACATTGTAATGTATGCAAAATTATTTGTTAAACCACTATATACCTGGGCAGGGGAGTCAAGGTAATCAATCTCATGTCCATGTTGGTTCATGATAGATTCGGAACATAATAGATTCAAGTACAAATCTATGTGTTCTGCACTCAGCATTTCATCAAATAATAGTTCGCACATATGCCTTCCCGTCAATTGATGTGGGCCTCTCTCCACAATAGTTTCACTACAGTAAGACATAACCACGTACTATTGGATAAGTAAACTTGTACTATGTACAAAGTTACTACATACTATAACAAGACATAACCACGTACTATTGGATAAGTAAACTTGTACTATGTACAAAGTTACTACATACTATAACATGTGGTCAACATATACTATTGGATAAGTAGACTTATACTATGTACAAAGTTACTACATACTATAACATGCAGTCAACATGTACTATTGGATAAGTAAACGTATACTATGTACAAAGTTACTACATACTATAACATGCAGTCAACATGTACTATGTATTCACTTGACATATACCATTAAAGACATTAACATGTACTATCAAGGTGGTTGTGCTCTTACCCTAAATCAACACTTTCCAAGAACAGATCCAACAATATCCTATCTTCTTCGGATATTTGGTCACGACGTACGTAGTCCTTTCTTCCCCGGTAATAATCGGCAGTCTATACAACGAATAAATCACACCAATTATGACAAAAAATAATAATAATGTAATACTAATATAATCATAAATACCTTGATCCCAGGGACTGAAACCGAAACCTTGGACACAGGAACTTGTTTACGACCACGTCCTCGTCCTCGTCCTCGCACGCTTGGAACTTTGGCCTTTGACTTTGGCCTTTGACTTTGACTTTGACTTTCGTCTCCTTGATTTCTCTCTCTTTCTTCATTTCGTTCTCCTTCACCTTCCATCCCCTCTACTTCATTTTTTCTCCTTCTTTTTCCCTTTCCTCTATCTCTATCTCTGCCTCTATCTCTATCTCTTCATCTGCCTCTGTCTCTCTCTCTTTTTCTGTCTCTCTCTCATTCTCTCTCTCATTCACTCTCTCTGTCTCTTTCTCTTTCTCTTTCTCCTGCTATTTCTCTATCTCTATCTCCTTTTCTTTCTCTATCTTTTTTTCTTTTTTTCTCTTACTCTGCATTTTTTTTTCTTTATTTTCTTCTTCTGTTACATTCCCCCTCTTCCTTTTTATGTTATTCTTCTTATGCTGTAACTAAAAAAAACAATAGTACGAAACATGTTATACAATAGTATTATATTAGTTGACATATAGTATGTTCCAATGTGAACGGAAGTATGAAGTTTAGGGTTTATTGTATTAATGACTTACAGGTGTTGCTTCCACGTCTTCTATCTCATCTTCACTACCTTCAGAACTTATTTCAACAAACCTATCAACACTAATTCCAACAACTGGACCAGAAATTACTTCCAAAACCGGAGAAAGCAACGCTTTCTCTTTTGGGTACACAGAAAATGGTATAGCCTAATAAACGTAAAAAATTTGTTAGCAAATACCTAATACATTATATATTTTGTAACTCAAAGTGTTACCTGTACTTGTTTTATCTGATCAAAAAGCAACCTAGCTGCTTCTTCATCGATTGGGATTTTGCTGTCTCGCCACCGGAAGAACCGGGGAAATTTGTAAACGCTGGTGGAAACCCCTAGTGACGTGATCCTTTCATGCACCCATGCCTGCGTATTTTGGAATCATTATTAATTGGTATATTCAATATAATATAATATATATTCACTATTAGATATCACTTACCAATAAGCCGATAGTGCATCCATCAAAATACTTTAACCCCCCCTTCAGATACATCTCCATATTCTCAACAAGAGTATCATATACCAACTTTCCCCATGCAAAAGACCCTAAAACCTCCAAATCTTCTACATGCGGATAAACCCACCTTTCTAACGTTTTGTTACCCTTTGGCAGTAGAATAGTATTAAACAGATAAATAGTGTACAATCTGCTGAAATCTTCAACAGATTGTTGATCGGTCATAACTGCATAGGCCTCCAGTTTATAACCAATATATGGCCTCGTCATTAATGATAACTTACCATCAAAAATTCGTGTAATGAAATCAGTGTCTCTGCCATCCATATTCACATCCACCGGTACGCCTTCGTACTGCAGCCCTAATACGATAGATAATTGCTGCGGAGTGAATTCCAAGCGTATAGTATTTCCCCCAAACCAGAAGGCCCGATCTTCTGCATTGAACGCTTGCATGAGAGACACAACCCTAGGGAAGCTGTGGTTTATTTTAGGCATGTCCATGTAGTGATATAATGGATTTTTCTTCAGTACTTCATAATGTTGTTTCTTCATCACTTTTTTCACACCTTCCATAGTTGTTTGAAAGGCGAACGGTGAGCACCTGCAGCCTATTGATAGCTTGCTGCAATCTTCTTTTACAACAATTCCTGCAATTACATACACATAAAACAAATACAATTATAACAAATACAACGTACTATAAAGTTCCACATGTCAATACCATCCGAAGTCACTAGTAATACCATTCAAAGGCACTAGTAATACTATTATGGCATATGACTTATACTACAAGACCATCAAACATTATACTTCTAGTACCACAAGTCAATACCATCCGAAGTCACTAGTAATACCATTCAAAGGCACTAGTAATACTATTATGGCATATGACTTATACTACAGGACCATCAAACATTATACTTCTAGTACCACATGTCAATACCATCCGAAGTCACTAGTAATACCATTCAAAGGCACTAGTAATACTATTGTGGCATATGACACATACTACAGAACCATCAAAGATTATACTTCGAGTACCACATGTTAATACCATCGAAATGCACTATTAATACCATAACTGCGCATGACACATACTATAGAACCAGTACGAAAAATACAATAAGCCTCTTTCCCATATCCTATATGAAACCCTTGTTAGGACTCAAAATGCTTTGGGGACATGCTAAAGTCACCGAAGAATAATACCCATGAGAAAACTGTTACAAAATCATGAAATTCGACAACAAATAAATGATCTTTGCAAACCCAAACAACAGAACAACAAATATTGGAACCGATTTAATGATTAGGGCAAACACCGAATAAAGTCGAGGCATAATACCCATGAGTGGATATGTTCAAAATCATGAAATTCTATAACAAATAAACCTTTTTGCCCTGCTTAAGCAACACCCAAATGGGTCTGTTTCCAAGAAAATGAAAAAAAAATAAAAAATCAAACCTTGTTGTTTGCCCTGCTTCACCATTGTTTATAAATGGGTTTGTTTATTTTTATTTTTCTGTTCGCTTTATTATTTTTCTGCGGTTTGTTGATTCTTCGTGCTTCGTAATTTCTTCCTTCTTTGTTCTTCGTTTCTTCTTGGTTTCTCTGTTCTT
>NW_012192911.1:507526-683245 GCF_000504015.1 Erythranthe guttata
TTAAGAGCATGAAGATGCCTATTGGGATGGTGCGCGCTAGTCGAAGCAATATGAGCTACAATGTGGTTATTAATCTGCGCAGCCTATCTCGACTTACTATGAGTATCAGTATGAGTATCGATATTAGTATCAGTATCATCATTTGTATCAATATCAGTATCAGTATCAGTATGAGTATCACTATTAGTATTAGTATTAGTATTAGTATTAATATCAATATAACTATCATTATCAATGTAAGTATCAATATTATTATTAGTATTACTATCAATATTATTCTTATTCTTAGTATTAGTATTATTATCAATATCAATATTAGTATTAGTATTAGTTTTACTATTAGTATTAGTATTAGTATTGGTACGTGTATGTGTATTAGTATTAGTATCAGTATTATTATTATTACCAGTATTAGTATTAATATTTGTATTAGTATCAATATTAGTATCAATATTAATATTAGTATTAGTATTAGTATTAGTATTAGTATTAGTATTAGTATTAGTATTAGTATTAGTATTAGTATTAGTATTAGTATTAGTATTAGTATTAATATCAATATAACTATCATTATCAATGTAAGTATCAATATTATTATTAGTATTACTATCAATATTATTCTTATTCTTAGTATTAGTATTATTATCAATATCAATATTAGTATTAGTATTAGTTTTACTATTAGTATTAGTATTAGTATTAGTATTAGTATTAGTATTAGTATTAGTATTAGTATTAGTATTAGTATTAGTATTAGTATTAGTATTAGTATTAGTATTAGTATTAGTATTAGTATTAGTATTAGTATTAGTATTAGTATTAGTAGTAGTAGTAGTATTAGTATCAATATCAGTATCAGTATCAGTATTAGTATGAGTACCAGTATTAATTGAATTAGTATCACTATTGATAACAATATTGGTATTAGTATTGATATCCGTATTGGTATCAATATTGGTATCAGTACTGGTAGTGGCGTATACATCATATCTCTTTTGCAATATTTATAAGTTTTATTGTTGTTTGAGTAATGTGCATCACTAATTGAACGCCATTAGTGATAAACTTGCTGGTTATTTGAATATCTATTGTGTTACTTCTCCGCTACCGTGTTTGTTGTTACCTTAGTTATTTTGCAGAAGACTCACATAGTGTAGTAGATTGCAATCCAAGAAATAGAGTTATACCATATGTTTTAAATGATTGACTTAATCTTAATAGCGTGCTTTGCGCGCCTCATGTTTTCTTATTTGTAATATTTAACTTAATTTCATATGTTACAACTCTAAATTAAGAGATAAAGTTTATGTTTTTTATTTCCTTCCATTTTATTTTACTTGAATTGGTATTGTGATAAAAAGATAGTCGTTTACATAAGTTTATTTTTCTCATTTTGAAACTCACCTCCGTGCAACGCACGGGTGAAATACTAGTATTAAGTAAGCACATATATATTTTGTGAAAGGTGTGTCGATTTGTTTTGTCTGTTTTTATGCTTACCACTGATAATATATTGGTTAATGGTTATCAATCGAGTAATTATATACCTCATTAAAATGTTGATTGCTAGACAATTTTATAAACTGATAAATAGTGGGGGTATTAGTACTATATTTTAATTGCGAAAATGAGCATGATGAGAGTCAATACATTTTCTCTTGATTCATGATTCATTGGTATGTTTTTAGTATTGAGGAATAATGGGGGGTTTTTAGTGTCTACTTATATGAGCATGTTACAATTGATTTAAACGTTGTATATGCTTAATTGCTTATTTTATGATCACAAATTGTTTATAGTGATAATGTGATTTTATACATTATGCTTTATTTGCAATCTTGAATATGCAAGTAATTAGAAAATGCCTAATTTGGCATATACGCGACATAGATGTTATTTAGAAATGGCTAAAAGTCGATATTGATTTGCGAAAATAAATTTGTGATTTGTGATGTGTGAAGTAAAACGTTTTTTGAAAGTTTTCAATATTGTTGAATTTTGAAAATCTAAAAGAGATGAATTATATTCCAATTTTTCACCTTGTGTGAATGATGTATATGCCGATAATTTAAAATTCAAAATTCATATCAATTTTGATTGATTATTTTGACATTAGCCTGCGATGAGGCCGGTTGATACCGAATGTGGTATATAAAATCATAATGTGTGATAAATCAAAATGCTTTGTGCTTTGATTAATGAGATTGTGAAAAATCAATGATTTGCGCATTGATAGATGTGATTCAAAAACTGCAGTTGGAATATTGCGAGAATCTTTTAATGGGATCCGGAACCATTAAAAAAAATACTGTACTGTGAATATATGTGAAAAATCACGTGAAATTTAAGTGAAAGTATATGAGAAATGGTTAATAAACCATAAAGTCTATGACACTAAATTTGTGAAAATATATTTCACATTATTTCAGAAATAATCTGAAATGCATTGAGGGGGATTGGGTTAAAGCCTAATATATTTTGTAAAGTTGTTGATGATGATACTACCGCCTAGGGGCTAGAGATCCTACGAACTAGGCGAAGAAAAACGAATTTGAAAGCAACTTGATAGTGATAAAAGTGCACATTTTTATCCATCCCTATGATGCGTGTGCACTAATAAAGCTCGTAACGAATTGTGAGGTTGAGACTTTGATCTCTTAATGAGTTCTATAGCCCGAATGTGTGGGGTGTTGGAGTTACGTAAACATCCTTGATAGAATTCACCTTGTGAGTGTGGAAGTGGGGCCGCTTCCTATGGGAATATAGGCTATTCTCTAGAGCGCTCACGAGAAATGGGGTAAAACACAAGGCCATTAACGTGCTGGCTTTAGAAGTTTCGATCGGGACACTTTGAGTATTATGTGTGCAATATGATTCTACGTGCCCCAAGGGTCACAGTTTCAAGGCTAAGTCCACTTTGATTCTAGTACGAGAAATATATTGTACTAAGTGAAGGTTTCAAGGCATTGCGCACTTTTATTATGCATAATATTCCGCAAGAGCTCAAGTATAATTATATTCTTAATTTTTATTAAAATAAGTGGGGGATTGTTGGGTTATTTTAATAAAATATATATTTTATCATAAAATATAAATATTGGTTTTGACCACATTTATAAGGTCATTTAGACCACTATTTTGAAACCTACAAAATTATTATTTTGCGTCATAAAATCTTCATATTTTCTTTAATAATATATTAAATAGAGGTTTTATGGTGGTCATATGTTATACTATCTAAAGGGGGTTTTGGTGGCTTTGTAAAGCTATGAGAGAAGAGAAAAAAAAAGAAACACTTTTCCTGCATACTATATACATATATTTTGAGCTCTTGTTGTGTGTCAGGTGTAAGCTTCTACTTCACTCGAACGTGCAATTTCGGTGAAGTTACAGCGGAGAGATAGGCTGGGCTGTAGTATCTCATAGGCGACACGATCGGAACCTTTTTGCACCTCACTAGAGAAGGGGTCGTGAAATTCGTCTTAAGAGAGCGACCTAGTCCGCGCCTCACCTTGCCTATCTCCATATTATTGTGTATATTATTGCAGCTAATTATCAACTAAGAAAATAGAGAGCAAATAGAGGACGAGTTTCAATTCGCCAATTCGGTGATCAATCGTCAAAGTGCAGCCCGAATTCCAACACGTGTTTCACGTACTTTGCTCTATCGTTGTGTAGTATCAAAAGACATAACGGAAGGATATGTAATGAGAATGAAAAACGAACAATGTCGAGCCACCACCTGTAGTCCAAATAATACGCGTGCTGCAAAACCAACAAGAACAATCAAAGTGTTGAATTTTCGAAACATAAGTCAATTTACTATTAGTCTGTCGGTTAAGTCATTGATGGCCACACACTTGATTTCGTTAGTTTTAATGAAAAATGACTCAAAGTGTTGAATTTCTGAAACATAAGATATCAAATGTGTTTTTTTTAACATGAGGTACCAAATGTGAAAATGGTGTTAATGTGAGGGACGAAAACTGTATTTTCCCAATATATTTCTTATTATAATTTTAATTGTCAACGTGTATTAAATTAATTAATTTTTAAATTAAATCCCGTTCATCGCACATAAAAGAAAAGTAAAAAAAAAAAACTCGTTTACTATAAAATAAGTTCGCCGATAAAATAGCAACAAATTCTTAAATGAATTAGCCGTAATTTCCAATATTCAAAAACTAATTTTCTGTTAAATTAAAAAAAAATTAAATGTAACTCAAGAATGTAGAAATTAAAATCCAACACCAAAGGCCAAAACTGAAAATGAAAGTCACTAAGTAATTTCATATATAGTGTTTCTCTTGATGCAATGATTCCATATACAACTTGATATTCTCAACAACTTGATTTCCAACTTTAGTCAAGAAATCGACTTTGTTGCGAATTTTGGCATCGTTTAATATGATTGACCTAGGTGATGTTTCTAAAACCCTAGTGATTGTGCCCTCGGTAGACCCTAAACCCTTGGAATTGCTCACGTACCTGAAAACATTGTCCGGCTTTACCGAAAACTTCCTGACAGTTTGAAGAACATTTCTAATTGTCCACGCTCGACGATTGATTCGCAGCTTTATAATCCTCAATTAGCCATAAATTCAAAGAACGAATAACTAATTTTCAAAATGAAGGGAGATTATCTATACTATAATTCTCCATTGAAGCCTTTTTCGGGTGATTTTCTCACCTTTTTCGAATTATATAGGATCGTCTTCTTCGCCCTTCAACTGGAACTGTTAATTGCACCCACAAAATGATGGAAGACTGTTTTTTTCCCCCTAATTAATCTGGAAATAAAAATTAAATAATACTACCTCTTATTAACTCTTATGAAATAATACTATGAAGCCCAGCTCAATAATTTTTCTAGACCCATCTAAATTTATTTTAATAAAAAAATCATTTAAAATGAAAAAAATCATTTATATATTGGAAATAAAGTGTTCTATGAGTCAGAAGAATTCAAAAAGTATAGTCATCTTTTTCTTCTAGTGAAAATGTCATTCACTGTAGCAATCGAATTCGAAAACTATACTTCATCTCCAAGCCCGTCGCTCGACCTCAAATATTCAATCACATTAAACCGAGGCACAATCAGTTTTTCAAAATTCACCCCTAAATATTCTCGAACTTCAACAATTCATCGATTGTCAAACTTCATTGTATTAACCAAATACGCAATATTTTTCTCGATATCACCCACTTCGTAAAGAATCACCCTCGGCTCCTTCCACAACACCGTAAACGCATCTCCATGTACCAGCCCGTGTTTTCTCAAGCAATCGATTCTCAGCTTCGCTTCGTACCCTGCCCTAAATTCTCCGTTCACAAAAAAATGATCCTTAATCGCTTCTCTGCATTTTAAAGTCCTTAGCATCTCTACACAATATGAGAGCTCCCCGTTATCGAGTCCAAGAACTTTCGGTTATCTAAGAACCTCTCTTCTAACCTCATTCGGCAAAAATCCCAAAATCTGAAAATTCATTGAGTAAGGGCTCCAATCTGTTTTGCACCCCAAATGCTAGAATTCCGGGAAATAAACCGAATATTTCTGTCGATTTCTCCTCAGCGGACTCCAATTTTTGTCAAGAAATCGACTTTGTTGCGAATTTCGGCCTCGTTTAACATGATTGACCTAGGTGACGTTTCTAAAGCCCTAGTGATTGTGCCCTCGGTAAATTCTAAACCCTTGAAATTTCTCACGTACCTGAAAACATCGTCCGACTTTACCCCAAACTTCCTGGCAGTTTCGAGAACATTCTTAATTGCCATTCCATGCTCGACGATTGATTCGCAGCTTTATCATCCCAAGTTAGCAACAAATTCGAAGAAAGAAGAACTAATTTTCAAAATCAATGGAGATTACCTATCCTTTAATTCTCCATTGAAGCCTTTTTCAGGCGATTTTCTCACCTATTTTGAATTAAATAGGATAGTCTTCTTCGCCCTTCAGCTGGAACTGTTAATTGCACCAACAAAATGAATGAAGACTGTTTTTTCCCCTTAATTAAATTGGAAATTAAATTAAATAATACTACCTCTTATTACCTCTTATGAAAAAATACTATGAAGCTCAGCCCAATAACTTTTTTAGACACATCTAAATTTATTTTAGTAAAAAATCATTTGTAATAAAAAAAATTATTTATGTATTGGAAATAAAGTGTTCTATGAGTGAGATGAATTCAAAAAGTATAGTCATATTTTTCTTTTAGTGAAAATGTCATACATTGTAGCAATCGAATTCGAAAAGTATACTTCATCTTCAAGCCCGTCACTCGCCCTCAAATATTCAATCAAATTAAACCGAGGAACCATCTGTTTTTCGAAATTCACCCCTAAATACTCCGGAATTTCAACTATGCACCGAATGTCAAACTTCCTTGTATTAACCAAAAACGCAATCTTTTTCTCGATATCACCCACATCGTAAATAATCACCCTCGGCTCCTTCCACAACACCGTAAACGCATCTCTATGTATCAGCTCGTGTTTTCTCAAGCAATCAATTCTCAGTTTCGCTTCGTACCCTGCCCTAAATTCTCCGTTCCGAAAAATTTGATCCTTAATCGCTGCTCTGCATTTTTAAGTCCTTAGCATCTCTACACAATGTGAGAGCTCCCAATTTTCAAGTCCAAGAACTTTTGGTTCTCTAAGTACCTCTCTTCTAACCTCATTTGGCGAAAACCCCAAATCTCGAAATTCATCGAGTAAGGGCTTCAATCTGTTTTGCACCCCAAATGCTAGAATTCCAGGAAATAAATCTGTTCTGTCGATTTCTCCTTTGCGGACTCCAATTCTTGTCAAGAAATCGACTTTAATGTGTTGCGAATTTCGGCCTCGTTTAGTATGATTGACCTAGGTGAGATTTCAAAAATCCTAGTGATTGTGCCCTCAGTAAACCCTAAACTCTTGAAATTGCTCACGTACCTAAAAACATCGTCCGGCTTTACCCAAAACATTCTAGCAGTTTCGAGAACATTCATAATTGCCATTCCACAATCGACGATTGATTCGCAGCTTTATAATCCCAAGTTGGCCACAAATTCGAAGGAAGAAGAACAAATTTTCAAAATCAAGGGAGATTACCTATCCTTTGATTCTCCATTGAAGCCTTTTTTGGGGCGACTTTCTCACCTAGTTCGAATGATATAGGATCGTCTTCTTCGCCCTTCGGCTAGAACTGTTAATTGCACCCATAAAATGATTGAAGACTTTTTTTTTTCCCTTAATTAATTTGGAAATTAATTTAAATAATACTACCTATTATTACCTCTTATGAACAAATACTATGAAGCCCAACCCAATAACTTTTCTAGACCCATCTAAATTTATTTTAATAAAAATTCATTTATAATTAAAAAAATCATTTATGTATTTGAAATAAAGTGTTCTATGAGTCAGATGAATTCGAAAAGTGTAGTCATGTTTTTCTTTTAGTGAAAATATAATTCATTGTAGCAATCGAATTCGAAAAGTATACTTCATCCCCATGCCCGTCGCTTGACCTCAAATATTCAATCACATTAAACCGAGGAACAATGTGTTTTTCAAAATTCACCCCTAAGTACTCTCGAACTTCAACAATGCATCGATTGTCAAACTTCATTGTGTTAGCCAAAAATGCAATCTTTTTCTCGATATCAACCACTTCGTAAAGAATCACCCTCGACTCCTTCCACAACATCGTAAACGCATCTCTATATATCAGCCCGTGTTTTCTCAAGAAATCGATTCTCGGCTTCGCTTCGGACCCTGCCCTAAATTCTCAGTTCAGAAAAATTTGATCCTTAATCGCTGCTCTGCATTTTAAAGTCCTTAGCATCTCTACACAATGTGAGAGCTCCCCATTTTCGAGTCCAAGAACTTTCGGTTCACTAAGAACCTCTCTTCTAACCTCATTCGGCGAAAATCCCAAATCCGAAATTCTTCGAGTAAGGGCTTCTGATGCGAACCCCGTAGAACTTGTTACGTGACCCAATAATCTTATGCGGAATTAAGAACTGAAAGTCAAAAAAAAAAAGGATTCGATTGGCGGAATTCGGAATATTGACCCCGTAGCTATAGAGAGCTAGAAACCAATATTATCAAGGTGGAAGTATTGACCCCGTGATTATAATGAATCATAAACCAATACTATAATGCTAAGAATAATTCACAAGAATCCACTCGCAAAATATCCCGAAGAGTTGTTGAAGAACAACGAAGGAGAATTTTCATCTCTCAAAATAATACTTAAAAACGTCCAAATAATAATGACCTAAAACAACCTATTTATAAGTGTCAAAGAGACCTAATCTGACAAGGAAAATAAATCCTAACTTATCTATTATAAGGAAATAACGAAATAAACTAAATCTAGTCCAAATCGGACTCTAAATAACAAGAAATAAATTTTCCAATAATAAAATACGAAAATTAATAATAATCATCTTTTCCAAGTCACGTCTTCTTCGGCTAGATGACTAGACGGGCTCAAGTCCTTGAGCTTGGCTTGCTTCACAATATGGCCCGATAATTCGCTCCAATTAAGCTCAGCTGGGATCGAACTAGACTTCGTCAATTCTTCATTTTGGAGCTCGTGTTCTACTATGTTATGCATGGCTGCTGCAATGCGCTTGGTCCTCTTGGCACATGCAGCTCATCCAAGTCATCAACTCCTTCATCCAGCTCGGCACTACCTCGCGTAATTGGATGGATCGTAGGCTTCAATCTGTTTTGCACCCCAAATGCTAGAATTCCGGGAACTAAACTGAATATTTCTATCGAATTTCTCCTCTGCGGACTCCAATTTACGTCAAGAAATCGACTTTGTTGCGAATTTCGGCCTCGTTTAATATGATTGGCCTAGGCGAGGTTTCTAAATCCCTAGTGATTGTGCTCTCAGTAAACCCTAAACCCTTGAAATTGCTCACGTACCTGAAAACATCGTACGGCCTTACCCCAACCTTCCTGGTTGTTTCGAGAACATTCCTAATATCCATTCCACGCCCGATGATTCGTAGCTTTATAATCCCAATTAGCCACAAATT
Organism: Erythranthe guttata; assembly: GCF_000504015.1. The sequence goes on from NW_012192911.1 coordinate 516,562, forward strand.
CGAAGAAAGAAGAACTAATTTTCAAAATCAAGGGAGATTACCTATTCTTTAATTCTCTATTGAAGCCTTTTTTCGGCGATTTTCTCACATTTTTCGAATTATATAGGATCGTCTTCTTCACCTTCCAGCTGGAACTGTTAATTGCACCCACAAAATGATTGAAGATTGTTTTTTTCCCCCTTAATTAATCTTGAAATTAAATTAAATAATACTACCTCTTATTACCTCTTATGAATAAATACTATGAAGCCCAGCCCAATAACTTTTCTAGACCTATTTCAATTTATTTTAGGAAATAAACCGAATATTTTTGTCGATTACTCCTATGCGGACTCCAATTTTCGTCAAGAAATCGACTTTGTTGCGAATTTCGACCTCGTTGAACATGATTGACATGGGTGAGGTTTCTAAAACCCTAGTGATTGTGCCCTCGGTAAACCCTAAACCCTTGAAATTGCTCACGTACATGAAAACATCGTCCGGCCTTACCCTAAACTTCCTGGCAATTTCGAGAACATTCCTAATTGACATTCCTCGCTCGACGATTGATTCGCAGCCTTATAGTCCCAATTAGCCACAAATTCGAAGAAAGAAGAACTAATTTTCAAGATCAAGGGAGATTTACTATCCTTTAATTCTCCATTGAAGCTTTTTTCGGGTGATTTTCTCACCTATTTCGAATTATATATGATCGCCTTCTTCGCCCTTCAGCTGAAACAGTTAATTGCTCCCACAAAATGACTGAAGACTGTTTTTCCCCCCCTAATTACTTTGGAAATTAAATTAAATAATACTACCTCTTATTACCTCTTATGAACAAATACTATGAAGTCCAGCCCAATAAATTTTCTAGACCCATCTAAATTTATTTTAATAAAAAATTATTTATAATAAAAAAATATCATTTATGTATTCGAAATAAAGTTTTTTATGAGTGAGAAGAATTCGAAAAGTATCGTGATATTTTTCTTATAGTGAAAATGTCATTCATTGTAGCCATCGAATTCGAAAAGTATACTTCATCTCCATTCCCGTCGCTCGACCTCAAATATTCAATCACATTAAACCGAAGAACAATCTGTTTTTCAAAATTCACCCTTAAATACTCTCGAACTTCAAACATTCATCGAATGTCAAACTTCATTGTATTAACCAAAAACGCAATCTTTTTCTCGATATCACCAAGTTCATAAAGAACCACCCTCGGCTCCTTCCACAACACCGTAAACGTATCTCTATGTATCAGCACGTGTTTTGTCAAGCAATCGATTCTCAGCTTCACTTCGTACCCTGCCCTAAATTCTCCGTTTCGAAAAAATTGATCCTTAATCGCTACTCTGCATTTTAAAGTCCTTAGCATCTCTACACAATGTGAGAGCTCCCCATTTTCGAGTCCAAGAACTTTCGGTTCTCTAAGAACCTCTCTTATAACCTCATTTGGCGAAAATCCCAAATCCATAAATTCATCGAGTAAGGGCTTCAATCTGTTTTGATCCCCAAATGCTAGAATTCCGGGAAATAAACCGAATATTTCTGTAGATTTCTCCTCCGCGGACTCCAATTTTCGTTAAGAAATCGACTTTGTTGCGAGTTTCGGCCTCGTTTAACATGATTGACCTGGGTAAGGTTTGTAAAACTCTAGTGATTGTGCCCTCGGTAAACCCTAAACCCTTGAAATTGCTCACGTACCTGAAAACATCGTCCGGCTTTACCCCAAACTTCCTGGCAGTTTCGAGAACATTCATAATTTCCATTCAGCGTTCGACAATTGATTCGCAGCTTTATAAACCCAACTAGCCATAAATTCGAAGAAAGAAGAACGATTTCTCAAAATTAAGGGAGATTACCAATGCTTTAATTCTCCATTGAAGCCTTTTTCGGGCGATTTTCTCACCTTTTTCGAATTATATAGGATTATCTTCTTCGCCTTCCAGCTGGAACTGTTAATTGCACCCAGAAAACGATGGAAGACTGTTTTCCCCTCCTAATTAATCTTGAAATTAAATTAAATAAAACTACCTCTTATTACCTCTTATAAACAAATACTATGAAGCCCAACCCAATAACATTTCTAGACCCATGTAAATTTATTTTAATAAAAAATCATTTATATAAAAAAATTATTTATGTATTGGAAATAAAGTGTTCTTTGAGTGAGAGGAATTCCAAAAGTATAGTCATATTTTCTTTTAGTGAAAATGTCATACATTGTAGCAATCGAATTCAAAAAGTATACTTAATCTCCAAGCCCGTCGCTCGACCTCTAATATTCAATCACATTAAACTAAGGAACCAAATGTTTTTCGAAATTCACCCCTAAATACTCTGGAACTTCAACAATTTATCAAATGTCAAACTTCATTGTATTAAGCAAAAACGCAATCTTTTTCTCAATATCACCCAGTTCGTAAAGAACCACCCTCGGCTCCTTCCACAACACCGTAAACGTATCTCTATGTATCAGCCTATGTTTTCTCAAGCAATCGATTCTCAGCTTCGCTTCGTACCCTGCCCTAAATTTTCTGTTTCGAAAAAATTAATCCTTAATCGCTGCTCTGCATTTTAAAGCCCTAAGCATCTCTACACAATGTGAGAGCTCCCTATTTTCGAGTACAACAACTTTCGGTTCTCTAAGTACCTCGCTTCTAACCTCATTTGGTGAAAATTCCAAATCTCAAAATTCATCGAGTAAGGGCTTCAATCTGTTTTGCACCCCAAATGCTAGAATTTCAGGAAATAAATCGAATATTTATGTCGATTTCTCCTCTTCGGACTCCAATTTTCGTCAAGAAATCGACTTTGTTGCGAATTTCGGCCTCTTTTATTATGATTGATCTGGGTGAGGTTTCTAAAACCCTACTGATTGTGCCCTCGGTAAACCCTAAACCCTTGAAATTTCCCACGTACCTGAAAACATCGTCCGACCTTACCCCAAAATTCCTGGCAGTTTCGAGAACATTCCTAATTGCCATTCAACATTCGCAACTTTATAAACCCAATTAGCCATAAATTCGAAGAAAGAAGAACGAATTTCCAAAATCAAGGGAGATTACCAATCCTTTAATTCTCCATTGAAGCCTTTTTCGGGCGATTTTCTCACCTTTTTCGAATTACATAGGATCGTCTTCTTCGCCTTGCAGCTCGAACTGTTAATTACACCCACAAAATGATGGAAGACAGTTTTAAACACCCCTAATTAATCTTGAAATAAAATAAAATAAAACTACCTCTTATTACCTCTTATGAACAAATACTATGAATCTCAGCCCAATAACTTTTCTAGACCCATCTAAATTTAGTTTAATAAAAATTCATTTACAATAAAAAAAAATATTTTCTTATTGGAAATAAAGTGTTCTACGAGTGAGAAGAATTCGAAAAGTATAGTCATATGTTTCTTCTAGTGAAAATGTCATACATTGTTGCAATCGAATTCGAAAAAAAATACTTAATCTCCAAGCCCGTCGCTCGACCTCAAATATTCAATAACATAAAACTGATGAACCATCTGTTTTTCGGAATTCACCCCTAAATACTCAGGAACTTCAACAATGCATCGAATGTCAAACTTCATTGTATTAAGGAAAAACGCAATCTTTTTCTCGATATCACCAAGTTCATAAAGAACCACCCTCGGCTCCTTCCACAACACCGTAAACGTATCTCTATGTATCAGCACGTGTTTTGTCAAGCAATCGATTCTCAGCTTCGCTTCGTACCCTGCCCTAAATTCTCCGTTTCGAAAAAATTGATCCTTAATCGTTGCTCTGCATTTTAAAGTCCTTAGCATCTCTACACAATGTGAGAGCTCCCCATTTTCGAGTCCAACAACTTTCGGTTCTCTAAGTACCTCTCTTCTAACCTCATTTGGCGAAAATCCCAAATCCATAAATTCATCGAGTAAGGGCTTGTAAGGGCTTCAGTCTGTTTTGCACCTCAAATGCTAGAATTCCGGGAAATAAACCGAATATTTATGTCGAATTCACCTATGCGGACTCCAATTTTCGTCCAGAAATTGACTACGTTGCAAATTTCGGCCTCGTTTAACATGATTGACCTGGGTGAGGTTTCTAAAACCCTAGTGATTGTGCCCTCGGTAAACCCTAAACCCTTGAAATTGCTCACGTACCTGAAAACATCGTCCGACTTTACCCCAAACTTCCTGGGAGTTTCCAGAACATTGAAACTTGCCATTCCATGCTTGACGATTGATTCATAGCTTTATAATCCCAAGTTAGCCACAAATTCGAAGAAATAATAACTAATATTCAAAATCAAGGGAGATTACCTGTCATTTAATTCTCCATTGAAGCCTTTTTTGGGCGATTTCCTCACCTTTTTCGAATTATACAGGATCGTTTGTTTCGCCCTTCAGCTGGAACAATTAATTGCACCCACAAAATGATTGAAAACTGTTTTCGTCCCCCTAATTAATTTGGAAATTAAATTAAATGAAACTACCTCTTATTACCTCTTATGAACAAATACTATGAAGCCCAGCCCAATAACTTTTCTAGACCCATTTGAATTTATTTTAATAAAAAATACTTTATATTAAAAAGAATCATTTATGCATTGGAAATAAAGTGTTCTATAAGTGAGAAGAATTCGAAAAGTATAGTCATATGTTTCATCTAGTGAAAATGTCATACATTGTAGCAACCGAATTCGAAAAGTATACTTCATCTCCAAGCCCGTCGCTCGACCTTAAATATTCAATCACATTAAACCGAGGAACCATCTGTTTTTCAAAATTCACCCATAAATACTCCGGAACTTCAACAATGCATTGAATGTCAAACTTCATTGTATTAACCACAAATGCAGTCTTTTTCTCGATATCACCCACTTCGTAAAGAACCACCCTCGGCTCCTTCCTCAACACCGTAAAAGAATATGTATGTATCAACCCGTGTTTTCTCAAGTAATCGATTCTCAGCTTCGCTTTGTACTCTGCCCTAAATTCTTCGTTCCGAAAAATAATATCCTTAATCGCTGCTCTGCATTTTAAATTCCTAAGCATCTCTACACAATGTGACAGCTCCCCATTTTCAAGTCCAACAACTTTCGGCTCTCTAAGTACCTCTCTTCTAACCTCATTTGGCGAAAATCCCAAATCTCGAAATTCATCGAGTAAGGGCTTCAATCTTTTTTGCATCCCAAATGCTAGAATTTTGGGAAATAAACCGAATATTTCTGTCGATTTCTCCTCTGCGGACTCCAATTTTCGTCACGAAATCGACTTTATTGCGAATTTCATCCTCGTTTAACATGAATGACCTGGGTGAGGTTTCTAAAACCCTAGTGACTGTGCCCTTGGTAAACCCTAAACCCTTGAAATTGGTCACGTACCTGAAAAAATCATCCGCCGTTACCCCAAACTTCCTGGCAGTTTCGAGAACATTCCTCATTTTCATTCCACGCTCGACGATTGATTCGCAGCTTTATAATCCCAATTAGCCACAAATTCGAAGAAAGAAAAACTAATTTTCAAAATCAAGGGAGATTACCTATCCTTTAATTCTCATTTGAAGCCTTTTTCGGGTGACTCACCTTTTCCGAATTGTATAGGATCGTCTTCGCCTTCCAGATGGAACTGGTAATTCCTCCCACAATATGGTTGAGTTTGTTTTTTTTTTTTCCTACTTACTTTGGAAATTAAATTAAACAATACTACCTCTTATGAACAAATAATATGAAGCTGAGCCCAATAACTTTTCTAGACCGATCTATATTTATTTTAATAAAAAATCATTTATAATAAAAAAAAATCATTTGTGTATTGGAAATAAAGTGTTCTATGAGTGAGAAGAATTCGAAAAGTATAGTCATGTTTTTCTTCTAGTGAATATGTCATACATTTTTGCAATCGAATTCGAAAAGTATACTTCATCTCCAAGCCCGTCGCTCGACCTCAAATATTCAATCACATTAAACTGATGAACCATCTGTTTTTCGAAATTCACCCCTAAATACTCCAAAAATTCAACAATGCATGCCAATAGCAGCGCCGGGCAGCTAAGTTGGTATGGAAGAACTGCTGCGCAGCGGGAAATCCTTCTCTATACAAGTTCTCGGACGAGGTTTTTGAACAGAACTTCGATAGGCGAGAGGTGTAAGCACCGCGAGGTGTGAAGCGATCTCGTACTAAACGAAACGACTTTCCACTCTTATGGGGTCTCGAAGACTGAATGTAGCTGCCAACCCTAGTCAGAAAGCTGAAATGAAAAATGTCTACTTTTTCGAATAATAAGGGTAAGCTTCATAGCCCCAACCGGGGTCCTTAGACCGCAGCTTACTAAGCGCTGGTTCTATCCCGCCGGCCAAGCAACCTAGGTGGGAATAGTGAAAGAAAGAGAAGGGGAAGAAGCGGGGTCGAGGAATTGGTCAACTCATCAGGCTCATGACCTGAAGATTGCAGGTTCGAATCCTGCCCCCGCCTTGAGATGCTGTTGAAACCGTCGTTGTAGCTTGTTGGGCTTTGGAACTTCATTGTATTAACCAAAAATGCAATCTTTTTCTCGATATCACCCACTCGTAAAGAACCACCCTCGGCTCCTTCAACAACACCATAAACGCATCTCTATGTATCAGCCCGTGTTTTCTCAAGCAATCGATTCTCAGCTACGCTTCGTCGTACCCTGCCCTAAATTCTCAGTTCCGAAAAATTTGATCCTTAATCGTTGCTCTGCATTTTAAGGTCCTTAGATTCTCTACTCAATGTGACAACTCCCCATTTTCGAGTCCAACAACTTTCGGCTCTCTAAGTACCTCTCTTCTAACCTCATTTGGCGAAAATCCCAAAATCTCGAAATTCATCGAGTAAGGGCTTCAATCTGTTTTGCACCCCAAATGCTAGAATTCCGGGAAATAAACCGAATATTTCTGTCGATTTCTCCTCTGCAGACTCGAATATTCGTCAAGAAATCGACTTTGTTGCAAATTTCGGCCTCGTTTAACATGATTGACGTGGGCGAGGTTTCAAAAACCCTAGTGATTGTGCCATCGGTAAACCCTAAACCCTTTAAATTGCTCACGTACCTAAAAACATCGTCCGGCTTTACCCCAAACTTCCTGGCAGTTTCGAGAACATTCCTAATTGTCATTCCACGCTCGACGATTGATTCGCAGCTTTATAGTCCCAATTAGCCACAAATTCGAAGAAAGAAGAACTAATTTTAAAGATCAAGGGAGATTAACTATACTTTAATTCTCCATTGAAGCTTTTTTCGGGCGATTTTCTCCCCTTTTTCGAATTATATAGGATCGCCTTCTTCGCCCTTCAGCTGGAACTACTAATTGCTCCTTCAAAATGATTGAAGACTATTCCCCCCCCCCCCCCCCCCAATTAATTTGGAAATGAAATTAAAAAATACTACCTCGTATTACCTCTTATGAACAAATACTATGAAGTCCAGCCTAATAACTTTTCTAGACCCTTCTAAATTTATTTTAATAAAAAATCATTTATAATAAAATAAATCATTTATGTATTGGAAATAAAGTGTTCTATGAGTGAGAAGAATTCGAAATGTATAGTCATATTTTTCTTCTAGTGAAAATGTCATTCATTGTAGCAATCGAATTCAAAAAGTGTACTTCATCTCCATGCCTGTCGCTCGACCTCAAATATTCAATCACATTAAACCGAGGAACAATCTTTTTTTCAAAATTCACCCATAAATACTCTCGAACTTCAACAATTCATCGAATGTCAAACTTCATTGTATTAACCAAACGCAGTATTTATATCGATATCATCCACTTCGTGAAGAATCACCCTCGGCTCATTCCACAACACCGTAAGCGTATATCTATATATCAGCCTGTGTTTTATCAAGAAATCGATTCTCAGCTTCGCTTCGTACCCTGCCTTAAATACTCCGTTCGAAAAAATTGATCCTTAATTGTTGCTCTGCATTTTTAAGTCCTTAGCATCTTTACACAATGTGAGAGCTCCCCATTTTCAAGTCCAAGAACTTTCGGTTCTCTAAGAACCTCTCTTCTAACCTCATTCGGCGAAAATCCCAAATATCGAAATTCTTCGAGTAAGGGCTTCAATCTGTTTTGCATCCCAAATGCTAGAATTCCAGGAAATAAACCGAATATTTCTGTCGATTTCTCCTCTGTGGACTCCATTTTTCGTCAAGAAATCGACTTTGTTGCGAATTTCGGCCTCGTTTAATATGATTGACCTAGGTGAGGTTTCTAAAACCCTGGTGATTGTGCCCTCGGTAAACCCTAAACCCTTGAAATTGCTCACTTACCTGAAAACATCGTCCGAATTTACCCCCTAAGTTCCTGGCAGTTTCTAAAACATTCTTAATTGCCATTCCACGCTCGACGATTGATTCGCAACTTTATAATCCCAATTAGCCACAAATTCCAAGAAAGAAGAACTAATTTTCAAAATCAAGGGAGATTACCTATCCTTTAATTCTCCATTTAAGCTTTTTTTTCTGGCGATTTTCTCACCTTTTTCGAATTATATACGATCGCTTTTTTCGTCCTTCAGCTGGAACTTTTAATTGCATCCACAAAATGATTGAAGACTATTTGTTCTCCCCTAATTAATTTGGAAATTACATTAAATAATACTACCTCTTATTAGCTCTTATGAACAAATACTATGAAGTCCAGCACAATAACTTTTCTAGACCCATCTAAATTTATTTTAATAAAAAATCATTTATAATAAAAAAAATCATTTATGTATTGGAAATAAAGTTTTCTATGAGTGAGAAGAATTCGAAAAGTATAGTCATATTTTTCTTCTAGTGAAAATGTCATTCATTGTAGCAATCGAATTCGAAAAGTATACTTCATCTCCATGCACGTCGCTCGACCTCAAATATTCAATCACATTAAACCGAGGAACAATCTGTTTTTCAAATTTCACCCCTAAATACTCTCGAACTTCAACAATTCGTCGAATGTCAAACTTCATTGTATTAACCAAAAACGCAATTTTTTTCTCGATATCACCCACTTTGTAAATAATCACCCTCGGCTCCTTCCACAACACCGTAACATTCCATGTATTCGTCGAGCTTCGTCAAGTTCTTCATTTCAAACTCCTTTATGAGTTGGACCTTTAATTTATCTATCTCCACCTTGCTCTTGAACGCAATTAGCATGTCATCCACATACAAGAGCAAATAAATGAATGAATCATTTTGGATTTTCCGGAAGTACACACAATGATCAAATTGGTTGCGAGTGTACTTGTGCTCCACCATGAGCTGGTTAAAACGCTTATACCACAGGTGAGGAGACTGTTTGAGGCCGTACAAAGATTTCCGAAGTTTTTTAGGACCAATTTTCTTTTTATGCAGCTCGATATCCATTGGGTTGAGACATGTAGATCTCCTCATCCAAGTCTCCGTTTAAAAAAATCAAGTTAGTAAAGCTCGAGATCGAATTGAGCTACCAACGCCAATATTATTCGAATAGACGAATGTTTCACAACGGGAGAAAAGATCTCGTCGTAGTCTATCCCCTCCTTTTGATCATATCTTTTAGCTAGCAAGCGAGCATTGTATCGAATTCCGGGAGTATCGTATTTCTTTGCATACACCCGTTTGCAGTTGGTGGCTTTCTTTCCAAAGTTGCACCAATTCCTATGTTTGATTATTTTCTAAAGACTGTATTTCTTCGTTCATGGCCTCCTTCCATTTCGAGCTTTCAGAACCTTGAATAGCATCTTTGTAGCTATTCAGAAGATCTTCGACTATCGGAAGAGAAAATACAACCATATCATTGAATTTCCCTCTGAGGTCTATTCTTTACAAGCTATTTAACTACTTCAGGCTCTTGAATCTCTTCCTCGAGCATTTCTTCCACCTGCTCGGAAATCTCCTCCACCTGTTCGGTGCTTTTCTCATTTTCGGGTTGATTTTGGTAAGATTCTCCTCCAACATGCTCAAAAGCAATGTTGACCTTCTTACTTTTCTTAAGAACTTCATTTTCCTTATCGGCCTTTTTCAATTACATGGATGATTCGTCAAATGTCACGTCTCTGCTTTTGTCGATCTTTTTGGAATCAGGGCACCATAACCTATAGGCTTTAACTCATGTACTGAAATCTATGAAAATATCTTACTTAGCTCGAGGGTCAAGTTTAGATTGAAAAAACATGATAATAAGTCGGGGAACCAAAAATTCGCAAATGATCTTAATCATTAATAGGTTCACCTGACCAAACTTCAAGGGAAGTCTTGCCTCCGTTTGCAACTGTAGGCAACCAATTCACAAAGTGAACTGCATAGTTGATTGTCTCTGCCAAAAATGTTTTGCTCAAACATGCACCGAGCCTTTTATACCAAAGCTTGATTCATTCTTTCAGCGACGCCATTTTGATGGGGAAGTGCCGAACAATTCCTCCTTCTTGATATACTTCAAGAAATGGATCAGACTTGTACTCTCCGCCATTGTCCAATCTCCACTTCTTGATTCTCCATCCAGCCTGATTCTCCACTATTTTCTTCCACTAAAGGAAGATTTTCATGACTTCATCCTTGTGGATCATCAGGTACATCCAAACTCGTCTCGAGTAGTCGTCGATAAAGGTGACAAACCACATTTTTCCTCCAACCGAAGCATTTTTAATCGGCCCCCACTGATGCATTTAGTTTGGCGTATTGATGTGCCGAACTTTACCCTTCTTTGCTTGCTGAAAACACAATGTTCGCAAAAGTTGATTTTACCGGCTTCTCACCGACATGTCCAAGTCGTATGTGCCGAAGTTTTGAGGTGTCTGGCTCCTTTAAGTTTACCACAACTGCTTGTCCGACATATGTCATCCTCGTAAGGAAGTATAGGTTTCCTTTCTTGGTAACTTTTAGCACCCCTAATGCACTTGACATACCATCTTTCCAAGATAAGAGTGATCCTGAGGCTTACATTCAATGCGGAAATAAATATTGAGCTCGTATTCGACTGTTGTTACTATTCCGAAAAGAAGAAGGTGGAGCTCGCTGTTGAAGCGTTCAATGACTATGCAATTATTTGGTGGAACCTATTTGTCTTAACTAGGTGCCACATTGGCGAACTACCAATTAAAGATTGGGACTCCATGAAGGCAATTATAAGAAGGAGGCTCATTCCTTCCCAATATTATAGGGACTTACAATTGCAAAGGTTGAGGCCAATTACTACGTTATAATAATGGAGTTCGCCGAGTTGAGAATCACAATGGAGTTCTCCAGTGATCAGAGAATCGTTGCAAAAATCTAAAGGAGAAAAATTTATAGCCGAGCATCAATTCAAGACTAAGAGAGGAGAGAGTCTAAGAAAGCCATTCGTGAACTTGTGGTCGAACATTGATGATCAATCTACGAAGAAGAAAAAAAAGTATCTACTTGTCACCACCTAAGAGGAATGATAACATTGAAATTTCCATGGAGGAAAACTTTCGAGACATCATGGAAATCATTTGTACAAAAATTGAAAGGGTGAAGGATAAAACTGTTCAGTTGCAGCCCGAGGAGGATGAAAAGTGCAAAACCACTCCACCACTTGAAGAAGAAAGTGAAGGTTCGCATTTGAGGGTGAACCCTTTTGAAGAGGTGGATGATGACCGCCATTGATACAATCCAGCCAAGTATCTAACTTAATGTCGAGCTAACCAGAGTGCAAACTTCCATTATTGAAGTTGATGAAGATGGTGATGCAATACGCGAAGATGAGATTGTTCCTAACCAGTTCCATAAATGTGAACCTTGCATTGCCGTTCCATATGGAGTTACTTGTAGTAATGGTTTAACTTTGCAGTGTTCTAGACCCTATGAGCTATAATGATTTAAGTTGGATGGAGAATTCAAGGTGCACAACCAAGTACTTCTATCATTATCCATTGGGAAGTACGAAGATGAAGTTCTTTGTGAGGTGGTTCCAATTGTGCTTGAAAATCGTATTGATAAGTCACGGATATTTGGTCGAGGTGAAAGGAAGTACATCGAGGGAAAATTATTGTGGTTTTTGGTTCTATTTCTATTGTTAACTATTGTTTGCCCAGTTGTTTTGATTCATGTTTACCGGGACGGAAGTATTATCTTTTTAAAGAATTGGCAATGAATTTAACACCATTAAAAAGAGTTGATCGTAAAAGAGAGATTGTATATGCTCCTTTGTGTATTGGTCCGAATTCGAGGGCGAATCCTTTTGAAGAGGGAGAGTATAATACGATCCTTACAAACTCACTCCAACATAAATAATTGGAAGAAGAGAAAGCGCGCGAGTTTAATGGAGTTGTTCATATTTGAAATGACTAGAATGCACACGAGGGAGTTGATTGAAGAGCCCATGGTTTGGAATTGGAAGAAAATAAAGACGTAATTCGTTGGCCAAATCGAATTTCATGCTTCACGAAAGTCCCATGTGATTCTAGTTGATTTTATCGTTAAGGTTATAACTCTCTCATTTGACGTCCAATTAAAGTGATTCGAAATGCTGAGGAAAGCGAACTGAAAGATCTATCACCTTTATGTTCTGAAGAAAAGAGAAACTCGAAGTGGAACAGTGTTGAAAAAGAGCCTAAAGTTTTTGCACGTGCACAACCAAACGTCTGTGCGAGTTTAGTAAGATGATTGTGAACTCAACTTGAAATTTTAGTTAATTAATTTAGGTATGCACATTTTTATTTTAGGATACATTATGTTTTATTATTTTAGAGTTATTTTATGGTTAGAATTACCTTAATTATAAGTTTCTCATTATAGTTTAGGTATGAGTCATTTTCCTTGTGACAAAAGTCTTTTTAGGCTTTATAAATAGGTTGCAAATTTGGCGTATTTAGATGGACTAATTATGAATAAAATATTGATTATTCTCTCTAGTTTTGAAAGAAATTTTCGAACATATTGGAGGATTCCGTGCGTTCACCCCGACTTATCAATCGATCTTTCACAATTCATTGTGGCGACTTCATATACCAAAGGTACTTGTCTCTTTATAGAAAACGGGTCGCAGTTCCACCCCCTTGATTCCTTCTTTTGGAAAATCCAAGAATTGATATCCGAAGTATGTTATCGGGTCTCGTCACATGGTTGGCGTGGTTCATATCATCCATGCAAGGTGTTACATGCTCGTATCCATGGTGCCAGAGCTTGCGAGGAAGTATGAGTCTCACCTACATGCTTTTGACATCAAGGCTCATCTTCAAAGAATGTATAGAGAGAATACTTACGTGGAGGGGTTTTGGTCCAAGAACATGGTCTGAAAATGATCACTCTACTTGAGAAGTTAGTGAACCTTGATGTCACACTCCCAGCAAAGCTCTCGATGGATTTAATCCTCATGTCCCTTTTTAGTTCCTATGAATCGTTCATAGTGAACTTCAACATGAACAAGCTCGATCTTCCATTGGATGAGTTGTTGAACATGTTGGTCAGCTACGAGTCGACTATCAAAAAGGATAAATATGTTCTCCTTGTTTCTCATTCGGGAAAGATAAGTTATTTCCAGATGATAAGAAAGGAAAAAAATTGCTCATTGTTCGACATGGTCCGATCTATGATGGGGTTTCACTGGAACACCCCTGTAAATTTTTTTATTTTATTTTTTATTTTTCGAAAAATTGAAGAAAAAAAAAGTTTGCTTGAAAGAGAAAGAGATGGATGAGTGCAACACGTGGTGGATGTTTCGACTAATCAAGGTGTATTATATCCTTAAACATCGTTTTAATCACATTAAGGACAATGTAAATTTTAAGTTTGGGGGTGGAAAAACACTTTTTATGCGCTCTGTATGTTTTAGATTACATTCTTTAGGATTTTGTTTTTTTTTTTTTGTCGTTTTCGTTTAGGTTTTGTTTTCTTTTAAAAAATGTTTGAGTTGAATGCATTGAATTTTTTTATGATGAAAGATGGTCAATGTTTGATGATGATATTACTTTCTTTGTTGTAGCTATACTTGATTTTTGGTGAGCTTTTGATTCAAAGTAATTTAGGAGTGAGTCATTGTTGAGAATCGTGAATTATGTGTTCCTTTTGTTGAAATTTTTGTTTTTTTTAAACGTGGAGTTAATTTATGCTATATCATATGATGTTCGGTTTTGGAACTCACTTTAGGGATTTGCAAAGTGAAGTATTAAATTGTTGAGCAAATTGAGAAGTGATTTGAGCCATCTTTGAACCGTTTGAGCGTTTGAAGCCTACCTTTAATTTTTTTTTATCCTTCGAACCTTGATTAAGCCTTGGAGAAACGGTGTTCTTTCATTTAGCCGTGTTTGTCTGGTAGAATAGAAGGAAATTTCTTGATATATTATCCCTTGGAGCTTGGTTGAAAAAGTTGTTACCGTTTTCTTCTTCTAAAAAAAGAAAAAAAAAGGAAAAAAAGAAAGAAAGAAGAAGACGAAGAGAACTAGAAGGGAAAAAGAGGACATGCACAACTATTCAAATAAGAACTCGAACCATACCTCAAGAGCAAAAGTGGAGACTTTTGAACTCTTGAGAATCGAGTAGGGTAATAAGTCCTTGGAGGTGAAAAAATAATTCAAAAAAGCCAAATTTACATATCTCAGCCAAAACACCTCGTTTCAAGATAAAATAAATATATATAAGCATCTTGCTTAGTTCATCAATAATAAGAAGATGGAAAGGAGAAGAGTAGTCACTTATACCCATAATTCCTACCTTGCACCAAAGATCCCAACAATTGGAAGCCAAAAAGTCCCAATGATCCCAATAGCTCAATTATTCGATATTAGCGGAATAGAGAAATTCAGTGAATCTTTGGAGTTGAATATTATTATGTAAGTATAAATTTTCTCTATTTTTAGATTACAAATATTGGATGCTTGAAGCGATAATATGATATTTGGGTTCTTGGCAATGGTAAGCAATGAAGTTTCTTTGAATTTTAAGGTTGTGAATTTTCGAGAAGTGTCATGACAATTGCAAGTTCTGAAAACGTGAAGTTGACCATATTAACCTATGTAATGAGATTCATTTATTGATTTCGTTGCTTTGCAAGTTGCTAGATATTGCTTGAGGACAAGCAAAAGTTCAAGTTTGGGGGTGTGTTGAGTGTAGATTTTACACTCAATACGTTTCTTTACGTGGATCTTTTGTTTAAATTTAATTGTATTTGTGCTTTAATTGATTGATTTTGTGTTTTATAGGTGAAAAAAAAAGAATTAAGTGTCCATAAGGAAAAATGATAAAAAAGAAAGGAAAAAGTTGCAAATAAGGAAATAAATCAAATTGGAAAAAGGAATCTCGCCACAGCTTTGGCAGTGTCCACCATTTCAAGCATATTTATCTCATACGAACTCCGAATCAACTGAATTTGGCGGCATTGGAAAGCTAATTTCAAGGGCTACAATTCCTACTTCACGCAACATAACATTCGGACTCCAACATGGCAAAAATTGAAGAACAAATCCTGATGGGGGAAAGTGCGGAAATTGATTCCTATTAGGTTTCCACTACTTCCTTATCAAGAAAAGCCTATAAAAGCAACAAGTCTCTACACCATAAGCACCAAATTTTACACCAAAAAATGCGAAGAATGAAGATCAACAAAGACTCAAGCATAGTTTTTCTTATTTATTTTATTCTATTTTGTTTATCATATGAATTACGAGTAGCTAAGTTTTTAATCTAGGATTTTATTAGAACCCTATGTGGTGATTTGAACCTACTTTTCTAATATTATGCAAGTTCAAATTCCATGATTATTTCTTCTATATGATATTATTTAGTGCATGAACCTAGCTAATTTATGTTGCTATGTGTTATTGTTAGAATTTAATCGATAGATCGTTTTAATAATTAGAACAAAGATAGAAGAGCCTTCGAGTAGTTTTCACCGGATGAGTCTGTCAATTGCATATGGTGTCGTAGACATACAGATATCACCTTAGGTAGTCGTTTACGAGACTTGTTAGTTAATGTTTTATTCATAATTGGTTTGCATAGACATATAATGAACCGTTTCTGAATAATAGACTTATAATACACGCGACAACGGGTTATGAGTAATTTAGTATCTCGGGTTAATAATCGGAAATCGTAACTTGCATGATAGATGTTTAATTGGGTGATGAATTACCGCATAAGGGAAGATAAAATCCTAGATCCATTTTTATTTATATTCTCTCGTGTTTATTTGCTCTCATAATTAGTTTAATTATTTAGTTGATTAAATTTGAAAACCTTGCGTAGGCTGGATAAAAATCACAATTGTTAGAATTTGGTACTTAAGATTAGGTAATCTGAGTATTCCCTGTGGATCGACATCCGACTCTCACGAGTCAACTATTACTACTTGTTTGCGATACGTGCACTTGCGTGTTAATTATTTAGCCCAACAGAGGCAAAGGTGCTTGTCTCGAGAAATGCCTCTTTCTTAGAGAAGGATTTATTGTCAGATAGAGAAGGCAACATGGTAGATCTCGAGGAAGTTCAAGAACCGCAATCTGAAGTTCAAGCACAAGTACCAGACAGTGAACCAAGTCAACAAACCACTAATATACCTCCTGACCCATCTGTGCGTATATTCAAAAGAGTTCAGAGAATTCGTATTAGGTAATTCCTTGTTGATAATGATCCAGATGAATTTGACCATGGATGTGATCCAAGGACCTTCAATGAAGCTATATCAGATAGAGATAAGACATTGAATTACTACCATGAAATTCAAAATGGACTCCATGTACTTCAACAAGGTATGGACCTTGGTAGACACACCCGAGGGAATCATTCTCATTGGATGCAAGTGGATCTATAAAAGAAAAACAGGAGCAGATGAAAGGGTGTCGACCTACACAGCTAGATTGGTAGCAAAAACATATATGTTGGCTATGAGGAAAACTTTTCACCAGTCTCCATGCTTACGTCCATTATAAATTTTTTGACCATATCTGAGCGTTTTGACTTCGAGATATGGCTGGTGACTTTGAGGAAGAAATTTATATGGCATAGCCGAAAGGCTTCATATCTTCTGGAGATAGCAAAAGGTTTTCAAACTCTAGCGATCCATTTATGGATCGAACAAGAATCCCACAGTTGGAATATCAGGTTCAACATATCTATCAAAGAGTTTGATTTTGTGAAGAACCCAGATCAACCTTGTGTATACAAGAAGGTTAGTGGGAGTGCAGTGATGTTTTTAGTGCTCTATGTCGATGACATACTACTCATTGGAATGATGTTAGGATGTTGCACACAAAAAAACATGGTTATCCAGGCATTTAGATGAAGAATTTGGGAGATGCATCTATGTATAGGGAATATGTATCTATGGAGATAGATCGATGATGATGCTTGGATTGTCCCAATCCTTGTACATAGACATTGTCATTAAACGTTTTAGCATGGAAGAATTAAAGAAGGGATTCTTGTCAATGTCCCATGGAGTTCGTCTCTTGAAATATATGGGATGTTGTTACTAGACCTGATATTGCGTATGTTGTGAGTATCACAAGCAGATATCTGTCTAACCCTGGTCCAGGTCATAGGAAGGCCGTGAAAGACATCCTTAAGTACTTACTAAGAACTAGGGTTTTGTTTTTTGTTTATGGGGGTTCCGAATAGAAATTAGAGGCGTTCGTGGACTCTGGTTTCCAGTCAAATGTCGATGAATCAAAGTTGACATCGGGATTCATATTCAAGCTCAAGGGCAGTGTTGTGTGCTAGAAGAGTTCCTAGAAATATACAACGGTTGATTCCAATATGTTGCGGCATTGGATGCCGCAAAAGAGGTTGTTTGGCAAGGGAACTTCATCCAACAGTTGAGTGTCATTCTAGATACAAGTGATCTAGTAAATTTTTACTGTAATAACACTGGAGCCATGGGAAAGCTAAGACACCGAGATCTCATCAGAAGTCCAAGCACATACTGAGGAAATATCATTTGATCAGAGAGATCGATGATAGAGATGACGTCAAAGTCGAGTGAGTCACTTCAGAAGACAATATTGAAAATCCTTTCACCAAGCCTTTATCTAGATCGGTCCACGAGAAACATTGAGATTGATAGGACTTAGATTTATGAGTTGTTGGATTTAGTTTGAATGGGAGATTGTTGGAGTAAGTGACCAACAAGACAACTTGTGATTGTAGTCTTTCCTTATTCTTGTAAAACAATTTATTTCGTATTAAGGAAATTCAATTTTTGGCATTCTATATCTTTTATCCCTGCAAGCGCATGGATATAGTCCCAACGAGTTACTCAGTTACATTGAATTGGTCGAGTAGAATCGTGAGATAATTCAATATAGGTAACGTAATTGTTAAACAAAGTTCCTAGTCGATGTGTTACGTTAATAATGAGGATACCGAGATCCCCTTTCGAGACTAGCCCTTAATGTATGTGTATTGCGTCTCAATAGTCATTGGTGTTGTGACATCGGTATACTTGAGTGGGTGCTCATAAAGATGAGTTTACTAAAATCCGTCGCCCTAAAAATCTCTTAGTGATTTCCACTTATCGAATAGAGGTTTCTATGGTATAGTTACGTTGACACCATTAGCGCGTATGACCTAGACATCACCGTGACTTCACTAGAGGACCAATTGTGTCGTGACATGTCCCTAAGTCTCCTAAAAGACCGCTCCAAGGACCAATGTGTGGAGAGTCCAAAATATAGTGAGACGTTTGTGCATTGGAACAGAGGATTCTAGCTCTCGATTAGTCTTAGATTTCCTATGTGTTCTAACGGTTTATAATCCACGGTGTCTTTGGTAAGAGCTGACAGTGTGGTGATTAGGAAAATCAATTTCTCTATGTCACACACTAACATATTATATTACCTATAATGTTCTCATGGTTATTAAACTATATTAGAGGTCTCGATGAACCATTGCATCTATTTCGATCGGGACATATGAGTTCAAGGGGTCGTACTGTAAATAAACTATATCGTACGGTTTTTGCAGGCACATCATTTGAATCTAGGCAATTGTTGAGTGTAGATTTTACACTCAATTCGTTTACTTTAAGTGGATCTTTTGTTTAAATTTAATTATATTTGTGCTTTAATTGATTGATTTTGTGTTTTATAGGTGAAAAACAAGAATTAAGTGTCCATGAAGGAAAAATGATCAAAAAGAAAGGAAAATGTTGCAAATAAGGAAATAACTCAAATTGGAAGAAGGAATCTCGCAACAGCTTTGGCAGTGTGCACCATTTCGAGCATATCTCTCTCATATGAACTCCAAATCAGCTGATTTTGGTGGCATTGAAGACCCAATTTCAAGGGATTCAATTCTTATTTCACGCAACATTCCAAAAATCGAAGAACTATTCCTGATGGGAGAAAGTGGCGGAAATTGATTCCTATTAGGTTTCCATTACTTCCTTATCAAGAAAAGCCTATAAAAGTAACAAGTCTTTATACCATATTTACACCACAAAACTCGAAGAATGAAGATCGAAGACTCAAGCATAGTTTTTCTTATTTCTTTTATGAATTATATTTTGTTTATCATAAGAACTACGAGTAGCTAAGTCTCTATTTCTAGGATTTTATTCGAACCCTATGTGGGATTTGTGAACCCAATTCTATGACTTTATGCAAGTATTAATTTAGATTATTTTTTCTACTTGATTTATTAAGTGCATGAACTTGATTACTCTAGGTACTTTATTGTTATTGTTGAATGCATGAATCGGTAGATCGGTTTAACAATTAGAACTGTGGTAGAAGAGCCTTTGTTGTGTTATCATAGGAATATAGTTAACCTCTTAGGTAGCCATTATTGAGATTTATGTTTAATGATTTGTTCCTGATTGAATTGCATATAGGAATACTATAATTTAGTCTTGAATAATAGAATCGTAATACACGCGGAAGCGGGTTATGATTAATTTTAGCATCTCAGATTAGTAATCCGAATTATTTGCTTGCATAATTAAGGGAATTGGGGGATCCATAATCATATAGGGGGGAAGATAAAATCCTAGGCTCGTTTACTTTGATAAATCTTCGTGCTATCTTCTTTCTTATGTTTGCTTGCTTTTTATTTGTGTTTTATATTTTAGTTTAGTTTAGTTAATCTTCTCTAAATTCGACTGTGTAGGGTAAGCTTGAACATAATTGGGATAATCTAGCGCTTAGAATTAGATAGTTGAATATTTCTCGTGGGACGATATCCGGACTTAATTGTCAACTATATTACTTGTACGATATGTGCACTTGCGTGTAAGTATTTCCACCAACAACAATCTTGATTCTTAGTTTCTAGAAGTCAACCTTTATTCGTTGAGCATTTACCGATTTTATAGGCGATTAAGTTAACAGGGGTTTTTATCTTAATCGGGACTCTAGGGACAAGTCTGTATAAGAAAAATGTGTTGTTCGAATCACAAAGTTGTGTGCCCATGACTAGCATACACCTGAACCATTGAGGGTCACACTTCTCATACACTAGAGATCCATGAATACAACGAGCTAAGATTAAGTTTTTTATCTTTGCAAAATTGTAGGTTAATATGATTGGATCCAAGATTTATAATTGTTGATTACGGATTATAATAAATAGAGAGAAAGAATTCTGCCGAAATTTAGTGAACTTTCTAGATTTGGAAAGTTTCCCTATTTAGCAGATGAACTGAATTGGAAGTTTCCAATTTTTAAAATTAAAAAATTTCAAGAGCCACTTGTATTGACGAGAATGTTACGCTCGTCATAAATACGTAATCGTCGCATTTTTCCGAGCATTTGTTAATTAGAAATGAGACACTAAAGACAGGGCCGACAACTTCACACACCGGATTTAACGTAGCTTCACAGACCGGATTAAAGACGATTTTGAAATCATATTTTTAATTTCAAGAAACCCCCTCCCGGGTGCCCCCATCCCCGTTCACTACTAGAAAAAGAGTCTTTAGTGACGCTGTAATGACGCTCTAATGTGACGGCTCTTAAAACTCGTCTCAATAACCACTCTATCATGACGCCTACAATTAAAAGGGTTCCGTTAGTTTTATCTTTATTATTTTTTATTTTTTGTTAATTCTTAAAAATATTATAATATGACGCTTTTGAATACATCGTCACAATTTAATGCTTCTTTTGAGACAATATTTATAAAGCGTCCTTACAAGTTCTTTTACTAAAAAAACCACCAAAATAATTCATTAAAAAAAAAATCCCCTGAATTTTCGTGGCGATACTCATAAATATCTCATAACCCCTTTATTATCTTTTCAACTTCCCTTATCTCTCATACAGACTGCTATTTCGTAAACCCTTCTCGTTAAATCCTTCAGAATAAGCGAGGAAGAACACAAATTCATGAGCAATTCTCGATCGACTGCAATTGTGCGTAAAGGTACCGGAAGAGAACATTTTACCACGGTCGAGGTAAAACCCAATTGCTATTCATTGGTTTTCTTTAGTTGTCAATCTACGGAATGTGTATTAGGGTTTTGAGTTCCTTTTGCCAAAATAACATGAAACACTATTAGGGTCCATTTGGATGGAGGGATTTGGGGAGGGATTTGATTTGGAGAATGGATTTGAAATGACTCCAATTTTGGGGTGATTTGAAATCCATCACTATTGCTCCAAAATCAACTAAAAAGAAGGGGTGGGGATTTGAAATCCATCTCCAAATCCCTCAATCCAAACAAGTCCGAGGGATTTGTTATTATGGATTTGAAATCCCTCCCCCAAATCCCTCCATCCAAATGCACCCTTAATTCTATTGTTCTTGTTATTAAACACATCAACATATTCAGATTAATGTTTCGATTAATATATGCAACTCAATTCTATTTATTGGGTGGGTATTTTACGTTTTTTTGAAAGTGGAAAAAAAGAGATGAGCATTGTGTACATATTCGTATAGCTATAGATACTTTGCTAAATGGTACCTTGTCTTTTTTCTAAAAGTAAATTAATGTTTTTCATGTATATGTTCGATTTATATCAAAATCTTGTACTTAGATCTTACATAATTCATAGTTTAGTACGCCCCTTACTTAGCAACTAGTGGGGAATGTTTACATATTTCTTATATCGTACGTCCCTTACTTAGCAACTACAATTACTAATGCACATAATATAAGTATATGTGAAGGGTAATTTACTGATATTTTTTTGAAATAGATTAATTTTACCTTTTCCATAGATTGAAATTTAAATGTTCACTATCTTTCAGATTCTTTTGTATTTTCACCGTGTACTTATTCTTGATTAGTTTCGATAAGATTGTAAACTAAATTATCTCCTCGTTGCTGTTTTAAACATGAGCCAGGTAGGTATGCAGAGTAACTTTAGAGAGGCAGAATTTGTTTGGATAATTTTTTGAAGGTTTGTTATGTATTTTGAGGTTAAGTTTTATTAGCCCCGTTTTATACAGTTTTCTTCTATAATTTTCGCATTTAAACATATCTACTACTTTATCTTGTTTGTGTTCTCTATGTTGAATTACCCGTGGTTTTCAATTGGAATTAACATTTTTATCAGGTAGAAACAAATTTTGGTTCCTTCATCCAAGTCGTGACTTAATTCGTTAAAGGATGTGTACTATTGTCTGCTCTAGACTCTATAAAGCCAATCAATACCGGTAACCTTCTATTAGATATCATCCGTGTATGCCGACTTTATGTTGTTTTATATAATATGTTACTTTTTTTTATGAATTTTTCTAAGTTAACAGTACAAGCTATATGATGGGACAAAGCACAAATGGAAAATTCAGCATAGTGTACAGTCTTTCCTTTGTTGCTATTATCTGAACCACAAGGATTAGGTAACCTATTTATACATAAAGGTTAGAGTTATTCATGTTGCCCACCATGTTTCTTTAAATGATGATAGTCCCATTAGCCTTACGAAGAATATCTCAGAATTCCTGCTATGCAACCTTAGTCCGTACATCTTGTAAGTTGTTTATTTTGGTGCGTTTAATCTGATGTTCTATTATTTTTTTCATTATTTATTATTAATATGATATATTAATTTTACAGTAATGGAAAGCATAAGTGAGGTAATTATCTACTATACATCATATCAAAAGTTCTATTTTTTTTTTAACTGGACCAACATTTGATTATTGAGATTATTTGAATAGATCCATGGACAGGTAAAGAAAATTGGAGACAGTTGTGTTGTCAATTTTATGGCCAAGAAATACTTTTGGATATATTTTGAAGGTGCCTCAAGTTGAAAAAAACAGCTGCCTCCAAGATGAAGTTCTGTTTGGCAATATATGGAAGGGGAAGATTTTATATTTTAGGTGTTTGAATACTTAATTATTAAAATATTTTTTGTTATTTTGATTCTTGAAATGAATGTCTTCAGTTTGAGGAATTCTTTTTGGTAATGTATGCACCTATTTTCTTTGTGTTTATGGAATAATCTTACATATCTTTTGTTTGTGTTTTAATTTGTATGTTTATGGTGCTAAATAATTTGCGCCGCCGTCGATATTTGATCTTCAGTTTGCCTTTTCTTCTTTTCCCATTTATTCTGTTGTACTATAACCTTCGTATCTCTAGTGCTACAAAGTTGGTGGATCGAATATACGAGGTGAAACCCAAATAGATGGAGGACTGAGCACCCGCCATCCCACGCGTCGCCGCCAGCCTCCACGCACCGCTGCTGACTCACGCACCGCCGCCGAGGATCGGACAACCCCAGATGTTGTTGCATGTAGTCGTCACATGCCTCCTCTACTGCCCATGCGTCTTCGTTTCTGGATTTGATCCCCTCTCGGGTTCGCGTGCGTTGAATGTAAGATTTGACTCTAGTAGTTAATTTTTTATAATCTGATTAAGTGAAATTTAATATGTGATATACTGTTTGTCATGATTGTATATTTCAAATTAATTGTTGCTATGTAATTTTGAATAATTATATGCTCGTTTGATCGACTCGATTAAGTTATGCAATTAATTGTTTATGTGCGTATCATGAATTGTCGAATTCCATTAAAAAAATACATATTCCGCTGCGTATACGTGCATCAATTTCCAACACTGTTGGGATGAATGCTAGTTCAATTTTTCTGATCTCGGCAAATCGAGTCTCTGTTCTCGTAGAAGTTTGCTTGCATAATAAGACTACGATTCCCTCGTTCCTCTCGGAATAGCACCAAGCTTACCGCAAACTCACCCACATCAAAATATACGTAAAGATTTTCCCCTGGATTGAGCTTTATTAGTAATGGCAGATGAGCTAGTAGGACATTTAGTTGTGCAAATACCGTGTCAAATTCTCTCGTCTACGCGAACTTGCCTCATTTCCGCAGTATTTTGAAAAAAAGGGTAACTCGCATCCCCCTATCTTGAAATAAACCTTCTTAACACCATTATCCTTCCCGCCAACATTTGTACCTCTTTTATACTTCTTTGGGCTGACGTGTCCAATATCGCTTGCACCTTTTATTCGGATTTACTTCTAGTACCCACTCGGTTACCAAATAATCAAGAAATTTACTCTTCTTAACCCAGAAAGGGAATTTGTTAGGATTAAGCTTCATGCCGTACTTTTGGAGAGTAATGAAGATTTCTTCGAGATTCACCAAGTGGGAATGTGCCTTGCGACTTTTTACCAGCAGGTCGCCTACATCCATGATGCTACCCAACTGAGTTCGAAACATCTTATTGAGTAGCCTTTGTTAAGTTGCACCCAGATTATTTAATCAAAAGGGCATTACGGTATACCAAGAGGTGTCAGCTAAAGTGACGGAACTAGCCTTAGGTCGATCTTCTCAACCTAATGGAATTTGATGGTACCCTTGTGAGGCGTCCGTCATGCTCAATCTTTCACAACCCGTCGTTGAATCAACTAGCTAGTCGATTTGAGGTAGCAGGTAATAGTCCTTCGGATTCGCGTTGAGATCTCTGAAATCGATACACATCCTTCAGTTCTCTTCTAGCCCGACAAGGGATGGATTTTTCCTTCGACCTCCTACTGCCTCCTCGGGTTCATAACACTATTCATACCCCTCTGGTTATTTTCCCCATATATCGACCAACCTTTATCGGGGCTTTCCCACCTTACAACTTACGGTGAGAATGTTAAGGTTCGTAGATTTTCTGCTACCAAAGATTTGATGTCTCTTAAGATGTGTGAAGGGACCATGGTCCAAGAGGGATACTTTTAAGGTGATATCCTACATTGAGAACTTGGCGAATCTTGAAGTCGAACTTCCCACTGAGTTGTCGGTGGACATTATACTTCTCTCACTACCTAGCTCTTATGAAGCGTTCATAATAAAGTTCAGCAAAATAACGTTAACCTCCTTTGGATGAGATTGTTATCATGTCGAAGACATATGAGTCGACTGTCAAGAAGGGGAGAAGCATGTTTTGCTTGTGGCATCCTTTTCCCTTGGCTAACAATATTTCTAAGTCAAGGATAGAAAGGCAAAAATTTCACTACCAAACAAAAGGAAGAGCAAATTATACTCGAGTGCACTTAAGGAAAATGAGAAGAAGCAAGAAGGGGATGTTTGTTTCCACTGTGGAAAACTGGGCCATTGGCGCCAAAATTGCAAGGTGTACGACCAGAAGCGTTCTGAAAAAGGTATATTTTTCTTATAAGTTAAATTATCCGTTAATTCTACTTCATGGGTATTGGATACCGGTTGTGGCCCACATTTTTGTAATGATATGCAACAAATGACAAGAAGTAGGAAGCTCAAGTATGGAGAGGTCTACTTGAGGGTGGACAATGGAGCAAGAGTTGCTGCAGAGGCCATTGGGAAGAGTTAACATAAATTATGGTTTAAATTCTAGTTAACATAAACTCGCTACAAAATTGTGAAAGTGTCTCAAAGGAAAAGAGACTAAGTTTCCTTACCATAGGGAAATGGAACGTGCCAAAGGTCTATTGAATTAGATCCACACAGACGTTTGTGGGCCACTAAGTGTTAGAGTGGTTTTAAAATTTTCATAACCTTTACCGATGTTTTTTCAAGGTATGATTATGTGTATTTAATGAAGCACAAGTCTCAAGCTTTTAAAAACTTTAAAGAATTTAGATGGCTAAGTATTAAGAAGATACGATCCGATTGTGCTGGAGAATACGTGAGGACTGAATTCTTAAACTATCTTAAAGATAATGAGATTATCTCTCAGTGGACCCCGCCTGGAACTCCTCAATTGAATGGAGTATCCAAATATCGTACTCGAACTGTGTTGGACATGGTTCGATCTATGATGGGGTACACCGAGTTTCCACCATACTTGAGGGGTTACGCGCTCATGCTTGTTGTATACTTGTTGAACACTGAGTTAACACCAAAGCAGTTAAATCCAGGCGTTATGAACTTTTGTATAACAACAAATACACCTACAACCACTAAAAAATATGGGGTTGTCTCGCTTACGTGAAGCGGTTAATGGGAGATAAGTTGGATAGTGAATCCGATTTATGCTACTTTGTGGGGTATCCCGAGAATTCAATGGGATACATATTCTAGTATCCTTCTGAAACAATGTTGTTTGCCTCAAGGAATGCTACCTTCTTAGAGAAGTAGTTTCTATCCGATAGAAACAACATGGTAGAACTCAAAGAACTTTGAGAACTACAAACCGAAGTTCTGCCAACACAATTAGAAGAAGAGCCAATAGAAAAACCCACTGAAATATCTCATTAACCAATTCTTCGTAGATCCATAAGGGTTCGCAAAGATCCCCAAAAGTTGTTTCTTTTAAAAGGTATTCATGATGATCTTGACCATAGATCCGATTCAAGGGTCTTCAACGAAGTTGTATCCGATACAAGTAAGGGTCATTAGCTTAGCGCCATGAAATTCGAAATGGACTCCATGTAATCCAACAAGGTATGGGCCTTGGTAGATCCACCCGAGGGAATCGTTCTCGTAGGCTGTAAGTGGATCTATAAACATATATTTGAAGTGGATGTAAAGGTCTAGACCTATAAAGCTAGTTTGATGGCAAATGGTATACTCAAAGACAAGGTATTGACTATGAAGAAACCTTTTCACCTGTTGCTATGCTTAAGTCCATTAGAATAATGTTAGCCATAGATGTGTGGTATGACTACCAGATATGGTAAATGGATGTGAAGACCGCTTTCCTTAATGGTGACATTGAGAAAGAAATCTATATGGCACAACTGTAAGACTTCATATCTTCTAGAGATCAACAAAAGGTTTGAAACACCAACGATTCATTTATGGATTGAAACAAACATCCCGAAGTTTGAAAATCCTATTATATGCTACAGTGAAAGAATTTGATTTTGTAAAGAATTTAGAAGAGCCTTGTGAAACAAGAAGGTTGGTGGGAGTACCGTGACGTCTTAGTGCCTTACGTTGATGACATACTACTCATGTTGCAATCAACTAAAGCATGCTTATCCACTCATTTTTCAATGAAGGATATGGGAGAAGCATCCCGCATATTGGGAATACAGATCTATAGTGATAGATCAAGGAGGTTTCTTGGGTTATTCTAATCTTTGAACATAGACACTGTTCTCAAATGTTTTAGCATGGAAATAACCAAGAAATGATACATGACTATGTCCCATGGAGTGTCTCTCTCCAAATTCATGTGTCCTAAAATACAAGAGGAAATGGAAAAGATCTGTAGCATGCTATATGCTTATGCCATAGAAATCATCATGTATGACATGCTTTCTACTAGACCAGATATAGCTTTTCCAGTGCAGCTAGCAGATATCAGTCTAACCCCGGCCAAGCACATTGGACGGCTGTGAAAAATGTCGTTAAGTAGTTCAAAATAACTAAGAACTTGTACATAGTCTATGAGGGTGTCAATTGGAAGATAACAACATATAGTCACTCTAGTTTCAATTGAATGTGGATGACTTAGTATACATTGAGATTCATATTCATGCTCAACGGTGATGCCGTGTGTTGGAAGAGTTCCAAGAAAAGCACAATGGCCGATTCCACCACTGAAACTGAATATATTGCAATGTCTGAAGGTGCAAAGGAGATTGTTTGGATAAGAAACTTCATCCAAGAGTTGGGAGTTGTTCCAAGTGCAAAAGTTCCAGTACCAATGTACTGCGATAACACCGGATCCATGGCGAAAGCTATGGAACCAATGTCTCATTATAAGTCCAAGCACATACTGAGGAAGTACTATGTGATATGATCCATCCAATTACGCGAGCTAGTGCCGAGCTGGATGAAGGAGTTGATGACTTGGACGAGCTGCATGTGCCAAGAGGACCGATTACCCGAGCTCGGGCCAAGTGCATTGAAGCAGCCATGCTTAACTTTGTAGCACACGAGCTCTAAAATGAAGAATTGACGAAGTGTAGTTCGATCCCAGGTGAGCTTAATTGGAGCGAATTATCGGGCCAGATTGTGAAGCAAGCCGAGCTCAAGGACTTGAGCCCGTCTAGTCATCCAGCCGAAGAAGACGTGACTTGGAAAAGATGATTATTATTAATTTTCGTATTTTATTATTGGACAATTTATTTCTTTTTATTTAGAGTCCGATTTGGACTAGATTTAGTTTATTTCATTATTTCCTTATAATAGATAAGTTACGATTTATTTTCCTTGTTAGATTGGGTCTCTTTGACACTTATAAATAGGTTGTTTTAGGTCATTTTTATTTGGACGTTTTTAAGTATTATTTTGAGAGATGAAAATTCTCCTTCGTTGTTCTTCAACAACTCTTCGGGATATTTTGCGAGTGGATTCTTGTGAATTATTCTTAGCACTATAGTATTGGTTTCTGATTCATTATAATCACGGGGTCAATACTTCCACCTTGATAATATTGGTTTCTAGCTCTCTATAGCTACGGGGTCAATATTCCGAATTCCGCCAATCGAATCCTTTATTTTTGGACGTTCCGTTCTTGCTTCCGCATAAGATTATTGGGTCCCGTAACAAGTTCTACGGGGTTCGTATCAGTTGGTAACCAGAGCCAATTTCAAGAAAAGGTTTCACCTATCCTTTTTTTTTTCGTGTTTTTGTTTTGTTTTCGTTCTTCGATTATTCGTGTCTTCTCTATCTCATCTTTTCTTGAATTGTGTTGTCTAGAGTCTTCGTAAAAAAAAAAAAAAAAGAATTCGAATTTTGCTTTTCTTTAAAGTTACTTGCAGCCCACGTTAGGGTTTGTTAGTTAAAAAAAAAAAATCCGAAAATTCTTAGAAAAACCGGATACAGCAAAAAAAAAAAAAAAAAAAAAGAAAAAGAAGCAAAATTCGAAATCCAACCAAGGAAAATTCCTTGTAAGGAGTTTTAATAGATTTGGGCAACACAAATAGAGTTTTAATAGACTTGGGCAACTCCTTGAATTTCTTGTTTCCTTGTCTACCTTTCTCCTAATTCAATTCCACGTTGTTTCTTTGTTTCCTATTCCTTTTGTTTCCTTTTACCACTAAATTCAAAATTCCTTTTATTTGCCTCCACATAATTTCTGAATTGATAAAATACTATTTTGCTTTGAATAAAAAAAACGAAAATTCACTTAATATTTTCTCAATTAGTTTCTTTAGAACTTCGAAGGGAGTTTACGAGTGGAAAAAGGCAAGAGAGTGTGAGATCAAAAGAGGGTAAAAGCCTAATTGTGTGAAACACGAGTGAATTGAGTGAACATCATATTGAGTGATACACGTGAGGGAGTGGTGAGGAAAATCTTTTTTCGTTTTTTCTTTAACAATATTTTGCAGTTCAAACATCATGTCAAGGAATGGGAGTGGTGATGAAAAGGGCGAAACCACAGAGCAGCACTTCCAACGTCTGCATATAACCCTTCAAAGGATGCAAAATCAAATCGATGAGTTGAGTAGGGTAAGACCTGCACCGGCGCCACAACTGCGGCCACCTATTCGTCAACCTGTTGTACGCCAACGTGACGAATTGGAGTTCGATGAACAATTCTTCGATGAGGAATCTGAGGCAGAGCCTAATACTTATAGACGATGGCATAGAAAACGAGGGAACAGATGTGGCAGATTTGACATACCATGGCGAGGTAATGTGGGACGAGAAAGAGATGAAGTTGATCGAAACCTCAGCTCGATCAAATTGAGTATACCGTCTTTCCAAGGGAAGAGTGATCCCGAGGCATACATAGAATGGGAAAGAAAGGTTGAGCTCGTTTTCGATTGCCACAATTATTCCGAGGAAAAGAAGGTGAAGCTTGCAGCTGTAGCGTTCACCGATTATGCTATCATTTGGTGGGATCAATTGGTAGTGACTAGACGCAGAACCGGCGAACCACCAATTGTCGATTGGGAGTCTATGAAGGCACTTATGAGACGGAGGTTCGTGCCCTCACATTATTATAGAGACTTACATCTGAAATTGCAAATCTTGAAGCAAGGTACTAAATCAGTCGACGAGTATCATAAGGAGATGGAGATTGCAATGATTCGAGCCAATATTGAGGAGGATCGAGAGGCCACGATGGCAAGATTTATTTGCGGGCTGAACCGCGAGATCGCTAATGTAGTGGAGTTGCAGCACTACGTTGAGATTGAGGAGGTCGTTCATATGGCCATGAAAGTTGAGAGGCAGCTTAAGCGAGGAGGGAGAACTACAGCTCGAGCCGAGGTAGCAAGCTGGAAACTGCGATGGAATCCTACTTCGAAACCCGAGGAGAAATCGACAACAAAACCTTCCAATGAAAATCCAATCAACCGAGCACCACTTGAGAGAGGTAGTAATTCGTCACAACCACAACGTACACGTGATATTAAATGCCATAGATGTCTTGGAGCAGGTCATATTGCCATGGACTGCCCTAACCGGCGAGCTATGATTTTATTGGATAATGGCGAGCTGGATTCCGAGGAAGATGAAGAGTCTGCTTCAACAACAGCACCTATTGAAGGTGACGTGGTACAAGCTGTTGATGGACTCGCACTTGTTGTACTTCGAACTCTTCACGTGCAAGCTGAAGAAGATGGTGATGTAATACAGCGAGAGAACATCTTCTATACACGCTGCCATGTTCAAAACCGAGTATGTGGATTGATAATTGATGGAGGAAGTTGTGTGAATGTAGCGAGCAAGCTAATGGTAGACAAGCTAGGGTTGCAAGTCACCAAACATCCGAGACCTTACAAACTTCAGTGGCTGAATGAAAGTGGCGAGTTGAGAGTGACAAAACAAGTACTGATTTCCTTTAGTATTGGACAATACAAAGATGAGGTGATGTGCGATGTTGTGCCTATGCAAGCAAGTCATATCTTACTTGGGCGACCTTGGCAATTTGATCGACGAACAGTCCATGATGGTCACAAAAATCGCTACACTTTTACTAAGGATGGCAGGCGAATCACACTTGCACCTTTACCACCTCGTTAGGTGTTTGAGGAGCAAAATCATATTAAGAAGTCCATTGCTGCAAGTTCAAAACAAAATGAGAATGAACGTGTTAGTAGTAGTGGAGAGGTAAAACAAGAGAGTTTAGCCGAAGTGAGAAAAGAAAAAGAAGAGAGTGCAGACTTAATAAAGATAGATGAGAGAAAAGTGAGCTTTTATGCAAAAGAAAGAGAGATTAAGAGTGCATGTAAGGGTGAAAGAACAATGATGTTGTTAGTGTTTAGGGAGTCCTATTTTTCTAATGCTAACCTTAATTCTTCTTTGCCTAGTATTGTTATTTCTCTTTTGCAGGAGTTTGATGATGTCTTTCCGGACGAGATGCCAACGGGGTTGCCACCAATTTGAGGGATCGAGCACCAAATTGATTTTATTCCAGGGTCCCAAATTCCAAATAGACCAGCTTACCGAAGTAGTCCCGAGGAGACGAAGGAGTTACAATGGCAAGTGGACGACATGTTAGCTAAAGGACATGTTCGAGAAAGCATGAGTCCTTGTGCAGTGCCGGTTTTACTAGTACCAAAGAAGGATGGGAGTTGGAGAATGTGTGTTGATTGTCGAGCCATCAACAAAATTACGGTAAAGTATCGACACCATATTCCTCGATTAGATGACATGTTAGATGAACTACATGGTTCCATTATCTTCTCTAAAATTGATTTGAAAAGTGGTTATCACCAAATTTGCATGAAACAGGGAGATGAGTGGAAAACTGCATTTGTACTAAGAACGGATTGTATGAATGGTTATTGATGCCTTTTGGTTTAACTAATGCACCAAGTACGTTTATGCGACTTATGAATCATGTTCTGCAATCTTACATAGGAAAGTTTGTTGTTGTTTACTTTGATGATATCTTAGTATATAGCAATAATTTGCATGATCATGTTGAGCATTTGAGGTGTGTCTTGGAGTCCTTACGGCGAGAACAATTATACGCTAATTTAAAGAAATGTGATTTCTGCCTAGATAGGATAGTTTTCCTTGGTTTTGTTGTGAGTTCTAGGGGCGTTGAAGTGGACGAGGAAAAGGTTAAGGCAATTCGTGAATGGCCAACACCCAAGAACGCATCCGAGCTACGAAGCTTCCATGGCCTAGCTGGATTCTATAGGAGATTTGTACCGAACTTCAGCACAATTGCAGCACCTTTGACCGAGGTGATCAAGAAGGAGGTTGGCTTCAAGTGGGGCAAGGCGCAAGAGTATGCATTTCACACTTTGAAAGATAAGCTAAGTTCCGCTCCTTTATTACTTTTACCAGACTTCTCTAAAACTTTTGAAATCGAATGTGATGCTTCTGGAATTGGTATTGGTGCAGTGCTTATGCAAGACAAGAGACCTATCGCTTATTTCAGCGAGAAGCTCAATGGCGCAGCCTTGAAATACTCGACCTATGACAAAGAGCTCTACGCATTGGTGCGAGCTTTGGAGACTTGGCAACATTACTTGTGGTCTAAGGAATTTAATATACACACAGATCACGAATCGCTAAAGCATCTTAAGGGCCAAGGCAAGCTGAACCGAAGACATGCTCGGTGGGTGGAGTTTATCGAGATGTTTCCTTTTGTGATACAGTACAAACAAGGTAAAGATAATGTTGTAGCTGATGCACTATCTCGCAGGTATGTTCTCGTGTCAACCCTTAGTTCTAAATTCTTAGGTTTTGAGCATCTTAAGGAGCTGTACGTGAACGATCATGATTTTGCTACTATATTTGTTGCATGTCAAAAAGGAACTTTTGAAAAATTCTACAAGCATGATGATTATTTGTTTAGGGAAAACAAACTTTGCATGCCTAATTGTTCGCTTCGTGAATTACTTGTGCGAGAATCACATGGAGGTGGTTTAATGGGACATTTTGGTGTTTCTAAAACATTAGATATTTTAAAAGAACATTTCTTTTGGCCGCGTATGAAGCGAGATGTTGAGAGGATTTTTTCGAAGTGTCTAACATGTAGGCGAGCTAAATCTAGGGTTAAACCACATGGATTATATATGCCATTACCTGTTCCTACTCACCCTTGGACCGATGTATCAATGGATTTTTTTTAGGGTTGCCGAGGTCTAGTAAAGGTCGAGATGCTGTTTTTGTTGTGGTAGATCGTTTTTCTAAAATGGCACACTTTATTCCATGTCATAAAACTGATGATGCTACGCATGTAGCAAATTTATTCTTTAGTGAAGTAGT
The DNA here is from genome assembly GCF_000504015.1 of Erythranthe guttata. The sequence continues at coordinate 549,990 of NW_012192911.1, forward strand.
GCGATTGCATGGGGTACCTCTTACTATTGTTAGTGATAGGGATGTTAAATTCCTTAGTCATTTTTGGTGTGTTTTGTGGGGTAAGTTAGGTACGACTTTACTCTTTTCTACTACTTGTCATCCACAAACCGATGGTCAAACCGAGGTAGTTAATCGAACTTTAGGTATGTTATTGCGAGTTGTTCTTAAAAGAAACCTAAAGTCATGGGAGGAATGCATTCATTTTATTGAGTTCGCGTATAATAGATCTGTGCATTCTTCTACAAAGTATTCACCTTTTGAGATTGTTTATGGTTTTAATCCGCTAACTCCTTTGGATTTGTTGCTTTTACCTGTTAATGAGATTTCTAGTCCAGATGGGAACCGTAAGGCTGAGTTGGTGAAGAAAATCCATGAAGAAACACGCGAGCATATTGTGAGAAGGAATGACCAAGTTGCGAACCGAGCTAATAAGGGGCGAAAGCACCTAACCTTTCAGCAAGGAGATTGGGTTTGGGTTCATTTTCGAAAGGAAAGGTTTCCCAATCAGCGGAGTTCAAAACTTAAGCCACGAGGAGATGGACCTTTCCAAGTGCTGGAAAAGATTAACGATAATGCCTATAAGATCGACCTTCCAAGTGAGTATCAAGTTAGTTCGACATTTAATGTTTCTGACCTATCTCCGTTTGATGTAGGTTCAGGTTCGAGGACGAATCATTTTCAAGAGGGGGAGGATGATACGATCCATCCAATTACGCGAGCTAGTGCCGAGCTGGATGAAGGAGTTGATGACTTGGACGAGCTGCATGTGCCAAGAGGACCGATTACCCGAGCTCGGGCCAAGCGCATTGAAGCAGCCATGCTTAACTTAGTAGCACACGAGCTCCAAAAGGAAGAATTGACGAAGTGTAGTTCGATCCCAACTGAGCTTAATTGGAGCGAATTATCGGGCCAGATTGTGAAGCAAGCCGAGCTCAAGGACTTGAGCCCGTCTAGTCATCCAGCCGAAGACGTGACTTGGAAAAGATGATTATTATTAATTTTCGTATTTTATTATTGGACAATTTATTTCTTGTTATTTAGAGTCCGATTTGGACTAGATTTAGTTTATTTCATTATTTCCTTATAATAGATAAGTTAAGATTTATTTTCGTTGTTAGATTAGGTCTCTTTGACACTTATAAATAGGTTGTTTTAGGTCATTTTTATTTGGACGTTTTTAAGTATTATTTTGAGAGATTAAAATTCTCCTTCGTTGTTCTTCAACAACTCTTCGGGATATTTTGCGAGTGGATTCTTGTGAATTATTCTTAGCACTATAGTATTGGTTTTTGATTCATTATAATCACGGGGTCAATACTTCCATTTATTTATGCATATATATAGACCTTATTGTTACAAATAAATTACTATGAATTGATCTAACAAAATCATGAGATGATTCAATAAGTATATAAACTATTAAATTAGTTCCTAGTCGATCGGTTATGCTAATAACTAGGATAACGGCATTTTCCGTTTGAGACTGGCACTTTGTGTATGTGAGTTGAATCTCATAAACTATAAGTTAGAGACAATCACATATATAAGTGGGTGCTCATAGTCGATGAGTTCACTAAACTCCCACGTCATAGAATCTCTAAGTGGCTCCCAATAACAAATATAGATTCTACGGGTATGGTTGCACACCATTAGTTCTTAATGTTGGAATCAGGCACGTGTACGCAGCAGGATTTGAAAAAAAAAATTATTTATATAAACTAATTTATACAAATAATCAAGGGCACATTAATTACAATTATTTGCGTAGTTTTTTCTCTTCCAATCACCGATCAACATGCTCGTATATATTCAATTTAAAACTAAACAAATTAATTTAAACATACAAGCATGCTTGCATTCATGCATACACGATTCACATAAACACATATATCATATATTTAAATTGTTCATGTGATCAAAGGGATATAAATATAATAAATCTAATCAATTATAAATATAATTAAATTGGGTAAAAGAATTTTACCTCTTGGAGCGTGATTACAGTAGAAGATCTAGACGATTGCTAGCAATACGCCTTCATCTCCAGTTGTTCTCTCGGTCACGGCAGTCGGCAGCGGCGCGTGGGCTTCATGTGCAGGAGCAGCGGCGGCACGTGGCAGCAGTGCGGTAGCGGGAGATGTTGTATGATTCTTCCTTCTCTTAGGTTTCACCTTGTACAATGATCTCCACACCGTTCGGGACACTAGACACACGTAAATATTAGAATAAAACATAATCGAAACAAGGAGAAAAGAACAAGCGACAAAAGGCGTCAGTTGACGGCGGCGAAGGGAGGGACTCGCAGCGGCTGGCGAATGAATAGAGAGGGAAGAGCGGCTAGATTTTGTATTGTTTTTTCACAAGACCTATAAATCTCTTATTTATAGTCTTCTTGGTAAAATTCTAATGGACTTAAGTTGGTTTGGGCCCAACAGCTTAAGCCCACTAGTCTTTATCTGCTCGTTTCTCACTAACCAATGATTCAAAAATGCAACGACTATATTGTCGTATTGATTGTAATGTCCTCATCAATATGAGTGCCGATTCTTTATTTTCAATCTCTAAAACCGAAAATCCTAATTCACTAGACCTGCTAAATCGCGAAACATCCAAATTTAGAAAGTACACTAATTTATCGCCTATTTCTTTTTTTATGTTTATTCTCATTACTAATCAACAATAACAAATGTTGGACTCAATCATATGGACTTCCAATTATGCAAAGATCAATAATTAATCTCAGGCCTTTTTCTTATATATATTTCAGTAGATCGGTGCGGTCCGACCAGTCAGGCCAAGTCGGACCGAATCGGTCCAGTTCAGAACTGCCAAACGGACCGTGCGAGCGAGCCATTTAGGTAGATCGAAAAATCGGTCCGACCGAGCCCTAGCAGCGCTGACTCGGGTGAACCGATCGGGCAAACCGGCTAAACCGGTCGGATTGACCGGTCAGTTTCAAGCAATGTAAAAAACAATGCAGAAAACATAATTTTTGGACCCGATTTTTCACATTAAAACAAGTTTTAAATCTGAATATTTTCTAAATAATATTTCAAAAATATTTGAAGACTTATAACACCCAATTCAAATAACACAATTATTATTTCAACGAATCAATACTTGGTATTAAAAGCGATTAATTAACATAGGCAATTAATTACGCAACCTTAGCTACGATACCGCTTATGGGAAACATGCACGTGTACACTGCGGAATTTTAATAAATAATTTTTTTTATAAACTAATTTATAAAAATAACCACATACACATTAGTTATAATATTGCACACCTTTTTCGCTTCCAGTAAGCGACAAGCCTGCTCGCATTCATGCATACATGATTCACATAACACATATATCATATATTTAAATTATTCCTATGATCAAAGTCATATAAATATAATTAATCTAATTAATTACAAATCTAATTAAATCTGCTAAAATGATTTAACCTATTGGAGTGTGACTACAACAGAAGATCTAGAAAATTTCTAGCAACACCCCTTCGGCTCGAGATGTTCGCTCGGTCACGGCTATCAGCGACGACACGTGGCAGTGGTGCGGCGGATGGAGCTGTTGTCCGATGCTTCCTCCTCTTAGGTTTCACCTCGTACAATGATCTCCACATCCAACGTGTTACTAGACACGTAGATGTTAGAATAAAACGGAACCGAAAAAAAAAGAAAAGGACTAGGGTTTGTCTTTTTTTTTTTTTTACAAGACCTATAAATATTTTATTTATACTGTTCTTGTGAAAACCCTAAGGGCCTCTTTGGTTTGATTGACTTGATAAATGGGGTGGGATGAGATACTTAATACTGTGATTAATAACATGATTAATATTATTAGTCATATCATTTGGTTAGTTGTATTAACTCATGACTAATAATATGTTGACTACTCATTTTACATTTGCTTTGCATGATTTAGACAAATCAGCAGTGATTAAGTCCATATTGCCGTAAATACCCTTACAAAAGACATATAATATTTTAATATGGCCTTTTATTATTTAAATGGTATAAATCCCCTTTCCCCCAAAAACATCCGTCGGGAACCCTAATTTCACAATCTTTGAAACCAAATCATCGATTTGTGCTGTGGAACGGTAGATTTGGAGAATGGATGATATCGGCACTAGTAGTAAGAGTAGGAGCGAGAGTAGCAACAGATTTTTCTCGAACAACGCCAATCGCGAGCATCCTACTTTTTGTGACTGTGGCCGGAAGCTTCTTGTGCAAACATCATGGATGCCGGCGAATCCAGGTCGGCGGTTTCTATCGTGTGCACGGCGGGGGGTAATGATTTATTCTCATTTCCACTGATTTATTGTTAATGAATGAAAACATGTGTTTATGTATAAGGCAAACTGTTGTGGGTAAAACATATGATAAATCTGTGTTTGTGAATTGAATATGTATGTATAACAACAATTGCATATGCAAAAGTGTGTAGGAACTTTTGAACTGTTTGTCTAATTTGTAGTTCGTCTAATTTGTAATGAAACCCATTAACATGGGTTGGGTCATTCATTCTAACCAGCATTTTCAAACAATATGTTGAAATTATATATTAATTTATACATTATTTTGTGCATCCTTTGGTAAAATGACATTGCATTAAATTGAATATCAGGGTACTGGTTGTTCGATTTTCTACTGGTATGACCCCGAGATGTGTCAAAGATCAAAAGCGATAATCCCTGGTTTGATCAAGAGAATAAATACATTGGAATCACAAATTCCATTGCAGATTCCAGTTCTGCTGAGCAAAATAACAGATTTGGAATCCCAACTGCAGTTGAAGAGTGAGCAGAAAGTTGTGAGAAAGTCATATCTTATGTCAACTGGTTCAGCTGTTGCAGTTGTTGTTAGTCTATTAGTTTTGTATGCATTGTTTTCGTAGTAAAGTTCGTTTAACTGTATGTTGTAACGAAATGGTGAATCAGCGGTTCTTATGTTGAAGACAAGCGTTTTTTTTTTCCATTCCATTATTCAGCTAAGAGGTTTGTTGTACTAGATTATGTCCTACTGTTGTAACTGTCATCGGCACGTTCTAACTATGAATTGTAGACTGACCTACAATGGTTTTGCTGTTCAATTTCTTTAGAGAGCTGCAAGTGTTTGTTTAGTAAACTTTTATGTTCATTAATTATGGTTTTGCTTCCATATTTGAATAAAGTGGTACAGGTGTTTACTTAAGGTCAAACTTGAGTGTATTCAACTTTGTTTGAATAATTACGTGTAATTTATCTCCGTTAGGGTACATACATTTCATTAACACAGTACAGTAGTTACTGAATATATGTTTGCAAATTAATAAGCTATAATCTACTGGAGATACAAGAAATATATAATAGTACTTCATCATTAATATCCGATTGAAAATTTGGGAACTTACCCTCCGAAAATCAGTCCGTACATATGGGAAAATTTAGGAACTTAGTCCCGAACAAAAGACAAACTTACCAAGGAATCTAAATAAGAACATCAACCCACAAATATAACGAAATAAGATTAACTAATATAAACGAAGTTCGGGATTAATCGGCACCAATTGATCCCTGGGATTCGGAATTACGATCATCACCATCATGATCGCTGATACTCACAGCTGGTTCATTGTCTTCGTTTGGCGCTCCAACATTTCCAATGACATTATTTTCAATGTTTGGCACTTGGTGATCCGGGATTATAACGGGCTCGGCATCTACCGAAACATCGCTTTCATCATCTTCCTCGTCTCCATCAATGACCAGTGGGTTGTTCGGGCTGAATCCCGTTATCCCATCAAAGTTGCATGCCGGTGCTTGTTTGCATTCGAAAACAAACTTGCACTCTTCGAACAACGGAAAGCCGTTAACCCTAAACATCCTCTCTTCATCCGTCTCCTGTATATTATACGAAAGACAAATTAAATAAATTTTGTACCATGTTATTTCAAACAAACGAGTACATTACATTTAAGCACATATACTTATGACTTACACGGCGATTCCATGGCCATAAACTCCTGTCCAAAGTGATCTTTTTTGTATGGCGATTGAACATGACACCATCCGTCGCAATGTACATCTTAAACGACATAAACATGTTTCGAAACCAATCCATTCTGCATTTTATTGCAATTTCATCGAAGTTTTTTTCAAAATGGAAGACCATTAGCAGATACACTTCGTAGAGGAGATCTTCATACGCCTCGTTGTTGCGCAGAGTTTCCATGGATCGGGCAACATCGGCAGCTGATTCCATCATAAAATCATCGTATTCGAAGGGCCATGTGGGAGTGTTAAGCCTGGCCATCATCTTCTGATTACGGGTTCTTGGCCTGGACATGATCCTACAAACCTTAAACAATAAACTGAATTAAAAATCTGTAGAATTGGCATAAAAATAAATGACGAAAGAATTGATTCTACTAAAATTGGTTCACCTACACTTAGTTCTTGTCAGACGAAAAGTTCTAAGGAGTGAATAAGTGATATTCAAAATAAATAAGTCGAACCACCCTTTCTAATCTGCATTTATAGTCAATTTAATACTTGAAATGATTTGTGCTATTCAATAGCCGTTTCAGCATACCAATCGACGGCTGAGGTGCTGCAAATGCACTCCATTAGCCGTCTTTTGCACGTAAATTAATTTTGCACCAGACGGTTCAGCATCTTCATTACACTTAACTACCAATTCGTATTAAATGTTCGTGATAATTACACTACAACCCCTCCCACTTGTATGTATATCTGTTTTTTCATTTGCAATTGTGCTCAATGAGCTTTAATTTCAACTGCTCCACTACACACTGTAATAATGAAGAAAATTCTCTGTTACATATATTTGTGACGTGATTTAAAGCTTGTGTTGTCAATCCCTACATTAAATTGTATGGGATAATATTTATGGGTGATAAATGTGCTCAAACCCTAACTCTCCTCAATAACTCATTTTTTTAGGGTTTGCATTGCCTTATAAATGACCAGAGCGAAACTGCTTACTGTAAAAATACATTTACATATTATTAAATAAGAATAATTTGCATGGCACCAAAGAAAAAACCAATCTTTCGACAAGAAGATTTTTTGTATGAGCTTGAATGGAGTGAAAGAATCGATGATTATTTCATCGAGCTATTATGTATGGAATCATGTCTTGGCAATATTAAACGTGACGATAATAATACACTTGCACTTTTCAGTTGTCAAGAAGCCATACAGAACAAGTTTAACACGTTCTTTTCATACAAACATCTGACTAAGAAGCTCGATTTGCTGCGCAAACGTTTCAAGACGTTCCACTGGATTCTTGCACAAGATGGTGTTCTTTATAATTCGTCAACGAACATCGTTTCTGCACCAGACGTTACTTGGGATTATATTTCAAAGGTATTTAATTCTTAGTACATAAATACAATAATATTATATGTATGTTCGCACGTTTATTTTATGCTTTGCACGTTACAGACAATTCATTTCTCTTACGCTTACCGCCCATACGGAGAACCAAAATACGTGGCTCTAAAGTGTATCTTTGGATCCGAACCTGTCAACGATCCTAACGGTGACGACCATATAATTGTGGTCTCGTCCGACGACGATAACACGCAACAATGTAATGGGATTTTGAATGAGGTGGATGCAGATCCCGGAGCAGAGGGCGAAAGAGTCGGCATGAATGCTCAAGCATTTGAAATTGTGGCACAACAAGAATTTGCAAATGTCTCCCACAAACCCCCTATTTCAGTAATTAACATTTCTTCAGGTACATCGAACAACGTGGATCTTGACATGATGAACTACCTTAACTACGTGTCTGATTCTGATGGTTCAAGAGACGCGGAACTAAGCACGGCTAACTCGCAACTCGTGGACATTCCAGCGGGGTTACAGAACTCTGTTGTGCGTCCAAGGGCGGAAAACATAGTAAATTTCAACCATTTTGGTACCCCAAAGAGCTCAACGGCTTCTAACAAGCCACACTTCGCTGGGTTTTATACTCCCGAATAAATTACAACGGGCTTGGTGTCGGTGGTTTGTGTTTTGTTTGTAACATTGGGAGCATGTCGTTCTAAAAAATACTTTGTTTTGTGCACATATGTTCTTGTGCATGTAAGATAATTCGAATGGCTGTAGGTTTGTTTTAAGGTTTGTAGTTTTTGATCTAATTATGTTTCCATATGTTATAATATGCAGCTCCATTTAGTACACCAGCTAAGCTTTATTTTTTTTTTTCTTTCACTGCAGTAAGACAATAAATATTGAAACGAAGATATACAATTTCTAGTATTAGGAGTTCAAAATAATTAGTTCATCTTAAAGGTTCAACACAAAACAGTAGCACCAGCTAGGTGTTACTGAACCTTCATCTCAAAAAAGGTACAAAATATAGAGGATAATGGTTCGGAACGGTATTATAAAACTTACAAAACATCAGTCATTAATCATCCAAAAAAAACATATTAATTCATCTCAATATGTAAAATGTTTAGTACTTAATAACGACCCTCTACGATCAGCTGCACTATATTTACCCTGTGCTTATCAGTCAAACAGAAGAAAATGTCGAGGTCCTTGCTATTATCGCAGATTCTGGATGTCACTTTTAGTCGTTGCTCAAATGTAAGGTGCTCCATGTTTTGTAGGGCGTCAAAAACTTGTTTTCTGGCTATGGAAACATCTTTCTCGAAACCCATGCGACTAACCAATTCACCCATCTGAGCTTCCATTTTCTCGAAGAAATTTGCAGCCATCTCTATGTAGCCACTGTCAAATGCATCGCTGCGTGAACGTTTCTTTGATTTCGACTTCGATTTAGAAGAGGTCGCCTCATCAACACGACTGAAAGACATGTATTGGGAGTAATTGTCCGCATTGGCAGGCTCTACATGCGGAATGTACTCATCCTCGTTAGACGTGTGACGCATTTCTTGGTTATTCCCCACTAAATCATTAATAGCTTCGACAAAAGCTTCAACATTTTCCCCAGTAGCACGGTCTTTTCCAAATATTTCGCACCAATCTTTATAGAATGGCCACGATTTATATCGCATAGCACGGGAATTGACATCCGTCTACAATTTTGTATGAAAAAATAATAAATAATTCATCTCAATGGTAAGGAATTGAAGTCGGAAAAATATTAATTCAATATAAATTGTGTATTTTGAATTATTACCTTTATATAATCTTGCCAAACTTGATCGTCTATGACCTCGATCGTGTTGTTTGTATCGTTCCAACCGAATCCCGACCTAGACAACATCGTGCTTAGAGAACCATAGTGTTTTTTCCACACGTGTATCTTTGAATGGATATGTGGCGTTGCTTTAAGGTCGGTACCGGGAAATTTTTGCACCATAAACTGCTCAAGAGTGCCTAGAAAACCGGTTTTAAAACCATTTTCACTCTTCCAACCCCTAGACACAATGTCTTTCAAGCCTAATATTAAAGTTTGTTCTTCAAGGACCGTCCAACTACGCCTATTAGTGTTCACACCACCCTTACTTGTAGAACCCTTTTTGAATTGCACATTGTTTTCCATGATCCATGTATTTGTTGGAAATTTACCAATTTAGTGAATGATGGTATAAAACAAATTAAAAATACATTAAACTAGAAAAAAAAAAACAAAAAAACATAAACTGAACAAATAAAAATGAACAACAAAGGCTGAAAACAAATAGGTTTACAATGTAGTTTACCAACACACCAAATTGTCATTACATTCGAAAACAATATCTCATTAAAAATAAACATGTGAATAGGGCAGATAAATAAAACCAACGACGAAACCAATAATGGGTCTGGAAAAAACAGATTACAACTCCAATCTAGCGAGATAATAGCCAATGATTGTACATGTTCAACGCTATGGTATCCCGCCAATCAGTCCACTCTTGTGAACTTTCCACAGTATTAATGTAATCTTCACCACTAACCACACTTGGATTCTTACGGAGAAATTCATCTAACGTTTCTTCATCAGGGTCGAAGTCATTCGTGGTTCGAATAAAGTTATGAAGGAGACAACAAGCCATTACGATCCTATTTTGAACTTTGATGGGGTAATAAGCAGGGCTTCGTAAAATTGCCCACCTTGACTTCAAAAGCCCAAATGCCCTCTCTATTATGTTTCTTGCCTTGGCATGTTTCATGTTAAAAAATTCTCTAAAGTTTCTAGGTGCACTTGGGCCTTGACCATATGCATCAAGGTGGTACCTAGCACCTCTGTAAGGTGCTAAGAACCCCTCGCCGTTCGTGTAACCGTTATCAACCAAATAGTAGTTACCTGTAATAGTAAAGAAATTCACGGTGGTTTTACGCAACTCATATGGTTATGAATTTGGAAAATGTGCAAATTAATAATAACCTTAATATGTTAATTTGTACACATACATACCAGTAGGGACCCGTAACCCGTTTTCCCTAGTTACCGCGTCCCGAAGTATTCTACTATCTGCAGCCGAACCTTCCCACCCAGTTAGTAAGTAAATAAAGTTCATGTTATTATCGCACACGGCTAGGACATTCAACGACACATTGCCTTTGCGATTCCTATATCTTGGCTTATCAAGATAGGGAACGCGGCAATCTATGTATGTCCCATCAAGTGCCCCAAGACAACCCTAACAGTTGTAAGAAATGAATTACATGCATTGTTAAGAATTAAATCTTTTTAGTTGTAATTTAACTACAATGATAATGTATGGTAACAAACATAGGGCTGTTTTACCTGAAAGTATGAAAAACGCTCGTTATCCGAGTTTTCGTCGACGGCTTTTGGTGAAATCAAAAGCATCTCATGTAGTTTTAGCAAGGCCAAAAGGACCCGATTAAAATGCTTGCTAACTGTATAACCTGATCTTTTGAAATGACTACGCACGACAACATTCTCCGTGTGGTGTGCCAAAATCTGAAGAAACATTGCAACTTGCTCGGGAATGGTAACATTTCTATTCGGTTTAAGACCACCAACATTTTCTAAAACCTAACATAAGCGATAAAATGTTTGAATATTCATTCTCAGATTGTCACGACAAGTAACATCATCGAATCCAACAATTGAACGCAAGTAATCAAGTTGCGAAGGGGTTCTGCCTATCAAACTATAAGATCGATTGTTGTTTGATTGGGCATCAGTCAAACGACGACGGTTAAACTGCCTAAACATGCGCATAGATATTAAAAAAAATAGCCTCAAATTAAACATTAGCTCATGCAAGACAACTACAACATCTTCCTCTTGTTTTGACAAATTCATCGTAAGGCGATAAGTCCCTACAATATGCACCCAAAAATCATTCAAAAAATTGGTCGGAATAATGACATCGACAACATATCTGATACGACATAGTACACTACATTAGGGAAAAAACACCCAAATTCAGGCTGCAATATGTACATAAATGTTACAAAATTGGCTACAATATACACATAAATGTTACAAATTAGGGTAAAAAAAAATGTAGTAATTAAACTTGTAAGAAATACAGAGTTTTAAACAAGAATTTCGGACATACCCGACTGAGTTAATTAATCCGACGAACCCGGTCTCTATTGAAAGAGTGTATCTTTATACCAAATCACGAAACAAGCTTATGCAGAATACCAACTAACAACAACCTGAAATTGGTAACCATATTAGACGGATTTATGAAGTAGTGTGAGTAATTAAAATTCCACACACGATGAACACAAAACTAAAATATGTAACAAACCGACTTACCGGAGCAGAAGAACAATGACCACACCAACCAACACAAACGACTTTCACTGGCCGTGTAATGGTGCCGAGCGCCTACAGAGAGTAAAAGCCTCAGATCATATGGGCATTTTTAAGCTTCAGATTGAAAATTTTGAAAATGAAAATGGTGAAGAAGATGAAGAAATTACCTTCGTTTCGGAGTAGGGCTTGCTAATGTCGGGAAAAGGGATTTTCTCACAAGTACTTTTTGTTTTTATATGAAAATATTCAGTAATTACCAAAGTATTGAAAGGGCAAAAATGATATTGCACAACCCACTCCATGATGGGATAAAAGGAGGACAGCATATCACGCCAATATTGGCGTGACTGCTAATAAATCATTTGAGGGATGGAATCTGTGGGCCCCCTTATCAAAGCCTCACCAAACAACCAAACCAAACATAATACACGAAGGTATTATTCATCCCATCAAGCCTAATATAGCAAACCAAAGAGGCCCTAATGGAATTAAGTTGTTCTGGGCCCAACAGCTTAAGTCCACTAATCTTCTATGCTTGTTTCTTACTAACCAATGGTTTAAAAAATACAACGACTATATTGGCGTAATCATTGTAATGCCTTCATCAATATGAGTGCCTATTCTTTATTTCCAATTTCTAAAATTGGAAACCATAATTCAGTAAACCTGCTAAATTGGGAAACATCCAAATTTAGAAAGTACACTAAATTGTTGTCTATTTCCTTTTATTTGTTCATTCTCATCACTAATCAATAATTACGAATGTTGGACTCAATCATATTGACTTCCAATTATGAAAAGATGGACAATTAATCTTTGACGGCTTATTCAAGGAGTTCAAGTGCACGGCAAGTGTGACCTTTGATGGTCCATGTGTAAACTAGTTGTGGGCCCACAACACATTGTGATTTAAACTCTTCCCTAGAGTTATAACTAAGATGAAACTACTTTTATCTTAACTGCTCAAAAAATCAAGATTGGCGTCTAGCAACTATGCATCATGATTCCCTAGATACAAATGAAGTGCCTGCAAGACATGTATGACATAGTTAACGTAGAGTACGATTCCTTCGATACAAATGTCCAGATTGAACTAGAGGTATTGGATCACCGAGACCTCTATTAAAGTTCAATAATCGTGTAAACGTTTTTAGTAATGTAATCGATTAGTGTATGAATTAGAGAAATATATTTCCCTAGTCAGCTCTGGCAGAGACTATATTGATTACAAACCCTGAGAACACACAAGACATCCATGACCCCTCAAGCGATCGAATCCCCTACCACAATGCAAAGACATCCGACTAGATTTCGGACTGCACGAAGATTGACCCTTGGAGCGGTCTTTGGTGGGACACAGGGACAGATCACGATATAGCTGGTCCTATAGTGAAGTCACGGTGATGTCTGGGTTCTAAGGATTAATACGTACAACTATATCATAGAAACTTCTACTCGATTATTGGGAATCACGTACTGATTTCTAGGATGAGAGAGTTCAATGAACTCATCTATATGAGCCCCCACGCATGTATTCCGATATCACTATACCAATTACTGATGGGACACAGTTTACATACACTAAGTGCTAGTGTCTAATGTAAAAGACGGGTATCCTCATTAATGGCGTAACCCATTGACTATAAACTAGATTTAACAGTTATATTATTTAATTAAATATCTCATGATGCAACTAGATCAATTAACAGTAATTAGAGTAATTGTAAGGACTATATCTATGCACGTGCAGGAAAAATATATAAAATGCCAAAAATAGATTTTATCATTAATACGAAATAGATTGTTTCTTACAATAATAAAAGAAAGACCAAAACCACAAGTTGCCTTGTTGGTTACCTACTCTAACAATCTCCCACTTGAGCTAAAGCTAACTACCCATGAATCGTAATCCCATCCACTCTCGATGTCTCTCGTGGACTGATATGGACAAATTCTTCATAAATGGATCTGCTACACTGTCTTCTGATGTGACTCTTTCGACCTTGAGTTCACCTCTATCAATGATCTATTTGATCACATGATACTTCCTTATAGTATGCTTGGACTTCTGACAAGATCTCGGTTCCTTAGCTTGCGCCACGTCTCCGATGTTATTGCAGTACAGCGGTACTGGATCATTTGCATTTGGAACAACACCCAACTCTTGGATGAACTTTTGTATCCAGGAGTTCAAGTACACGACAAGCGTGACCCTCCATAGTTCAGGTGTAATTCGTGGGCCCACAACACATTGTGATTTAAACTCGTCCCTAGAGTTATAATTAAGATGAAACTAATTTTATCTTAACTGCCCAAAGAATGAAGATTGGCGTCTAACAACTATGCATCACGATTCCTTATATACAAATGAAGTGCCTGCAAGAACCGTATGATATAGTTAACATACAGTACAATTAACGTACAGTACGATCCCTTCGATACAAATGTCCCGATTGAACTAAAGGCATTGGTTCACCAAGACCTCTATTAAAGTTTAATATATGTGTGAATGTTCTTAGTAATGTAATTGATTACAAACTGTAAGAACACACAGGACATTCATTACCATTTAAACGATCGAATCCCCTACTACAATGCAAAGACCTCCCACTAGATTTTGGACTGCACGAACAGTGGCCCTTGGAGCGGTCCTCGTTGGGACTCAGGGACAGGTCAACATACAACTAGTCTTCTAGTGAAGTCATGGTGATGTTTGCGTCTTAAGGATTAATGGTGTACAAATATATCATAAAACCTCTACTCGATTATTGGGAACCACTTAGAGATTTTGAGGATGAGGGAGTTCAGTGAACTCATCTATATGAGCATCTACTCAAGTATGCCCGATATCGCAATACCGATTACTGATGAGACGCAGTACACATACACTGAGTGCTAGTTTCTAATAAAAAAGACCAGTAAGCTCATTAATGGTGTAACAGGCTGACTAGATACTAGATTTAACAGTTATATTAATTAAGTAAATACCTCGTGATTCAACTAGATTAATTAATAGTAATTAGAATAATTGTAAGGACTATATTTATGTATTTGCAATGGACAAAGATATGGAAAGAAAAAAATAGATTTTATCTTTAATACGAAATAGATTGTTTATTACAATAATAAAGGAAAGATCACAACCACAAGTTGGCTTGTTGGTGAGGTATTATAATACTTAAGACCTAATACATCATTGCGACTTTACTACAAGGGCTAACGTTCGCACATTTCAAAATCTAGTTGGAGTTTGTGGAACGTACTTAGAGATTTGAACGTTTGCTTAATTGCATAGATTTCATTTGCGTTCTTTTAGTATATAGTCCAAGGAATATTCGGCTAACGTAAAAAGTATGATGATTAGAAAAAAGAGTTTCTCTGAATACCACACAAATGGACTTTATAGCTTTAGAACGTTCACATAGTTATCGAACAACATTAGAGATCTCGATGGACCAATACTTATAGTTTAATTGGGACGTATGTTTAATGGTACACTTTGTAATACTTTTGAAAGCCAACTCCTTATGGAGCCAGGCGTCTTCCCATATTGCCGTAGACTTGCCATTGTCGACTCTTTTCCTTAAACCATTTTCTAGAAAAGGTCTCGCATGAAGTATATTCCGCCAAGTAGAGGAAGGTCGCACCCCCATATCTGCTTTCAGAAATTCCGTACTTGGATAATAACGAGCTTTAAGAAGTCTCGCCGCTAATGAGTCGGGGCACGTGAGGAGACGCCATCCTTGTGTAGCTAGAAGTGCCCAATTGAAAGTTTTTAGATCTCTAAATCCCATTTGTCCAGCATTTTTTGGGGAACATAGTCGACGCCAGGAGATCCAATTCATCTTATTATTAATACTGCCATCAGCCTCAAAAGAATCGCCTAATTGCCATATCAGTATCTCTTATCACCGTACTAGGCAGAACAAAACAACCAATTAAATATGTCGGAATGGATTGGAGAACACTTTTAATAAGAACCACGTTTCCCACTTTTGACAATTGTTTTTCACCCCAACATTTGATTCTAGTCCATACCCTATCCCGAAGGAAACTAAGAATGTTACCGGTGATAAGTCAGTTTGGTACAAAAGTAGATTGAGTGGGAAAAATAATATTTTTTTTAAGATATACTTTATACGATTAGTAATTATTTTAGAGTCAATCTTACAGATGACATTGCTAAGATTAATGGGATGAAAATCAACGACACGCTTAGGATTTTTAACTGTAGGAATGAGCACGATGTGGGTGAAGTTAAGGTTTTCAGGGATGCGCCTCTTATTTAAAAATTCAAGAATGCATTTAGTAACATCTCAGCCAATAATACACCAATATTTTTGGTAAAAAAATAACTGGCATACCATCTGGTCCAGGAGATTTAAGAGGGGCCATCTGAAAGAGAGAGTTGTAGTTACATCTTTGGAAGTATATAGTTGGAACAACATTTGATTCGCCTCGTCTCATACTCTGGGGTTCATTAATTCAAAAACCGCTCTCATCTCATTTGGGTTCGGGTTGCACGACTTAAATATACCCCCAAATTAATTTGTTACAATGTGCTTCAAGTCTGACGGGTTTTTCTTCCATTCACCGAATTGGTTCTCAAGACCCATTATCTTGTTGACACGATTTCTGGTTGTGGCCTTAGAATGGAAAAAAGATGTATTACGATCACCCGCTTGAACCCACTGAGTTCTGCTTCTCTATAGAGGACAGAGGTTTCCTCTTTACTTTGTGCAGTCACAGGACCCAATTGTATTGCGTGAAGTTTCTCCTGAATTTCAACAATTCTTTTTCTCGGCTTAACCAACACATCTTTACTCACCGGATCGATCCACTTCGACATGCATCAGATTTTTCTCTCCATTTCTCAAGGGGATTCGATGGTGATGCACCTTCCTCCCATGTCTCCTCGATAATCCTTGCACACTCGTCATGACGAATCCACGTAGCTTTAAAACGATAGGACTTTGATTTTCTTGACCTATTTATCCTGGGCCGGCCCATGGGTATTGCTGGGAAAGCATTTGCTTTGGCCCCAAACTACCAAGGGGTCCCAAAAAAATAATATATATACATATATTTCAAAATAAAATATCGCATATAGTGTAGTCAACATGTAGCACCCCCCTTCTAGACGGGCGATAAATCGAACCGGTTTATCGGAATATTTATTAAACTAGCGGAAGCAACGGATCTCTTTGTAATTTTTGAAACATTGGAATGGGGTGAAAATGCAATTATCAAAACTTTGTTCTTTTGGGTATTGAAGGCTTTGCATTTTCGAAAACTTTGTTGAATTGCTTTAGCCGAATACAAAGCTTGATTTAGAAATAAGTTTCGAAAGGAGGTTTCTCATTCGAGTGCTACATTCTCACTAAACATTTTTCGGTTCGAGAATAAATCAGAGTTCGGAAAGGTTATTTTTGGTGAATACTTCGAAGTTTTCTAACGAAGGAATAAGAATAGCAAATTACGAAACTTAATATATTAAAGTAGGAATTAAGTACGATTCATAATGAAAAACGAGTTCAAGAGTACGAAAGGGAAATATTACGGTTTTAGGGTTACACCACCAAAAGAAAATAACCAAAAGCCTAACATCGTTCATAGGTCCTCGTACGTCTTCCAAAATCCCGGGCAAGACCTCGATCCACTACTCGATCCATCCCGGTTGAGGATTACTACTACCTGCAATTAAAAGACATCTATATGAGCTATAAAGCTCAGTAAGAAATCCGAGTATTATCGAACTTTGGAAATACGTATCACGTATCTCACGAAAATACATCATTTAACGAAATCACGCAATTATGCAAAATGACTAAAATGCCCCTTTTTTTTTGTGAAAATCATGAAAAACACATTTTTCGTTTTATCGGATCCGTGAAAGATTAATTTCTGTACCGGATAATAAACCTGTTACGAGCCCGTTTTCACTAAGTGGAATCAAACCACTACCACATCATCCTAGTTGGATACCGGCCCACTATATCCGAGTTGTTTATTACCCGATATTCCATTAACCTTTCAAATAAAAACATTTTTATGCAACTTTTCGAAATTATGCTTATGACCCACACATAACATCACAAATGTCAATCAAGTGTCACAAATCACACAAATACCACAATTTACCACATATTTATGATTTGAGCAAAAGTCCCAAATCCACACACATAAGTGCACAACCACACACGGCACACACACCATGCATAATCAGCACACACACCTTCACATATTTTCAGCACACACACGTGCACAATCAACACATTAAACATCACTAATTACTCATGAAAGCAAGCTCAAGAACAAATACCTTTTTACCTTCATTTAATGGACTTATTACCACATCTAGGTAATAATCCATTTCAATCAATTTCCCACAGCCATTAAACACATCCAACAGCAATTAAAGTCCCAAAATACCAAAATTCATCACTCATCACCATTCAATCAAGAACATAAGCATTAAAGCACAAAACATGTTAAATGGTATGCAAATTGTCCTAATTTCGAAATATTAGCAAACAAATTCCAAAAATTCTCAAATTAAATCCTAGAACTCCTAACTGACTCAAATTCCAGATTCTGAAATTTTTTCAAAGTTTTACAAAGTTTCGAATTCTCTTGAAATAAAACTAGGAAAATCCCTTATTCAATTTTAAAAAAATCCAAAACTCTAATATAACTCTAATTATTTTAAAAACTTGTTAAATAAAACATTTTCCTATCTAATACTTGCTGAAAAACAGATCCAAACTTTTAAAAATGAGAGATTTTTCGGAAATTGCAGTTTTGACCCCAAAAGTTTCGAAATTTACACATGCAACCACACTAGAAGTTCAAAATCAACTTTTTCATGAAAACCCCTAACAAATCTGAAATTCCACTTTACTAGATGCAGAAAAATGAAGTTGAAAAGTCACTTTATGCAGAAATTTCGGAAATTACATATTTTACCCCAAATTCTCTAGATCTACACATGCAAGCCTACTAGAATTTCCAAATCAACTTTTTCTTACAAAAATTCTTTAAATCCGAAATTTTTGTTCAATAAATGCTGGAAAACAGTTTTGAAAACATTTTTCGGACAGACTTTACAAAAATTACAGATTTGGCCCAAACTTTCGAAGATCTACACATGCAACCACAAAAAGTTAAAAATTCATTTTTCTTGAAAAACCCTTTTTGAAATCTGAAATTTTTAAGGCTTTTGGCCAATAAAAGTTGTATCTAACCACTATCAACATAGATGATGCATGCAAGAACAAGAAATTAGCAAGAAACACTTAATTTTCATTTTTCCCCAAAAATCCCTAAATTTTCGAAATCTTTCCCAATCTTTTAAAATTTCACGAAAATCATTTCAATACTATTGATGTCCTTTAATTGCAGCAAGAAATCGAATTTCTTACCTTAATAACCGAAAGAAAATGAAGGAAAATCGAAGGAAAGTGCTTCAAAGGTTGATGCCAAGCTCTAGCCAAACTACTTTCATTGTGAAAGAGAAGGAGTGGATTTTTAAGAGAGATAATGTGTATTTTTCTTTCTCGGTGAATGATGCTGAAGGCTAATCAAAGTCCATGGTTAAATAGGAGACTTGGAAATGATTTTTTTCATTTTCTTTGAAAAACAAGAGATGAGGTGGAAGAAGACGAAGAATGGAGGTGGTGGTGAGGTCTCGGTGGAATGGGGGAGAGGAAGACAAGTAATGGGGTGATGTGTTGCAAGAAGGAATTAGAAGAGTGTATTTTCATATCTTGAGTGTGGATTAAGGAAATGATCACAAGATGACAAGTGTTAAGTCATGCAAAAATCTTACTAATTTTATTTATTTAAATTAAATCCACTTGCATAACACACACACACATTTCGGATAACACACACACATAAATAAATATATCATATATATGTAAATATAATCTAACATACAATGCTAGTATTAGTATATATGTATGTATATGTATGCATGCATATATGTACGTGTATGTACGTATACATATAGGTATATATATATATATATATATTCCACATAATTTACCAAGTAATTTATCAAACAAATAAAATACGAAATTATTCACATAATTCACGAAATTCCTAGGATTTCAATTTACGAAATTTTAAATCATATAAATCACACATATAATAACGCATGTAATTAGTCACGTAAGTAGCATAATTAAATTCACGTAATGCATATAATCACGTAATAATATTTCCTAAGGGTTCTCGAGTTAGGAATATTAATCTCGGGTTTTTAGAGTTTTCGGGTTTTGGAAAGGTGGGGTGTTACACAACAATTCTCTATAATTAAAAAAAATAAAAGTTATTTTCCTCTTTATTTTTTGTGGGCCCAAAAATTCAAAATTCAAAAAATAATTAAAAATAAAAATTGTATGCCACGTACGAGTAGAAACGATGTCAGTGAAATTGCTTCTTCAGTTATCACGTTCGGCAAATCCAAAATAAAATATTTTTATTCTATAGATTTGAGTATTTGATATTTAATAAATAATGAACTTTTCGACTTTTTGCATCAAATTTTAACAACGGTATTAAATTCTTATACTTTTTTGTATATCGGAATTGCTCACGCTCTTCACTAATTAATTTAGTTTATGTTTTAATATGTTACATTTGTTTTAATAGTTTAATAACACTTGTCTTTGGGGGAGGGGGGAGAGAGTTCAATAATATATAGAAGAAAAAATACATTTTTTTTAAAAAATCGCTTAAGGCCTTGAACTCCGATGGACCGGCCCTGTATTTATCTTAGACGGTACGCAAAGTCTAAGAACGAGTGGCTTATGGTCTGATCCGATTGATTTGAAATGATTCACCCCGTGAAAGGGAAACATAGATATCCAGTATAGGGGTGGTAAACGAGTCGAGCCGACTCGTGAGCTCAATGAGCCAGCTCGAAAAAAGCTCGAACTCTGACTCGAGTTTTTCGAGCTCGGGCCAGTTTTGAGTTGTTCGTGAGCTGGTGAACCTTATTTATTATTTTTATTTTTTATTAGTTATATATTATTTTTTTGTTTAAATAATCTATAATAATATAAAATATTATAGAAATATATAAAAATAAAATATAAATATTAAAAAATATATAATTACAATTTATTGTTTATTTTGTAATTTTTAAAAATAATTTTTAAAAATAATAAAATAATAATTAAAAACAACAAAATGAGCTTGGGCTCGAGCTCCACAAAATAGATTCAAGCTCAAGCTCGGCTCGTTCACACCCCTAATGCAGTATGTGGATCCACAAATTATGTCCAACCTACAACGAATTGTATCAGGCTTCTCTCTATTATTGTTCCACGTGAATGGATCTCCTTCAAAGTCGATATCGAACAAGCCGCAGTCTTCAAGCGCACTTCTAAAAGCCTTAATCATGGCGGGCAGCCTTGGAACTCCTCCATCTTTCTCTGCATTGGACAAAAACTCATTGAAATCTCCCCCAATCACCCATGGCAAACTATTTCCCGCTGCAGGTCTCTCAAAAGGTTCCAAGACTTGTGATGTTGAGAATGATCTGCAAAATCGTAAAATTCAGTGAATCTCCATATTCCTTCATGCATTGGCATCGAAACCCTCACATCATTGTGATTATGAGAGTAGTGTTGAATGTCAACCGTTATATCATTTTTCCATCGGAGAGCCAATCCACCGCCTCTACCAACTTTATCAACACTTAATCCAAATAAGTTCCATTACTTTTTCACTGATTCAATCAATGGCTGATTACATTTGGTCTCGGATAGGAACACAAGATCAAATATGAGGCAATGAATTGTCAAGGTAACCCCGAGCCCTTGACATTTCCAGAAGAGACAACTCATTGTAATCATACGAAGAATGAGCCGGACATCTAAAACCGTGAGATCAAGAGAGATGTTGTAGAATTATAGAACCCCAATATAGCTGACGAAAAGTGAATTCAAAACCTACAATCTGAAATCATAGAGAGAAAATAAACAGGGGATAGACAATCAATAAAAACCAAAAAGATTATTAGGGTAAAGAAAAGAAGAAAAACCGCCGGCTAGGGTTCTAAAAATGGTCAAACAAAATATAGGAAACCGACCAAAGGAAAAAGTAACATTACAGCTAAAAACCTTCACCAACATCATGTATGATCAAACCATTTTTACTCAATAATATATTTCACATCGACACGATGAAACCTTATCATCAAAAATAAATTCATGCCTCTCACACAGAGAGAAAAACCTTACCAACATCCTATAGGGTTTGTTGTTTCTGCCGTGGTTCTAGGGTTCTAGTTACTCTAAAGTCTGAATCGTGACTCTACGAGAAATGGATAATCTAAAAGTTGAACAAAAACCAAGAAAAAAAGAGAGAAACAAACATACATACACACACACACATATATATATATATATATATATATATATATATATATATGTGTGTGTGTGTGTGTGTGTGTGGGGTGGGGGGGGGGGGGGGTTATACAGTCGGATACCCATATATAACAAATGGTCTTGTACCAAAAAATCGGGAGAGTAAAATTAGAACCATGCCATATTCGTACCGGTTTGTATTCATTATACCTAAATCATTACTAAACTCTAATGCTTTCGTTATCGAATTTTAAACGGAGCAGTTACCCACAAATAGCTAATGGATCAAGGTTTTTTGCCATCCCAGTCACTGTTTTTTTTTTCTCTTCTCTCTCTTATGTCTTTCTCTTTCCTCTCTGTTACACACATAAAATGTCTCTTATTTTTCATTTTGCTTTATTTGTTACATCCCACTCTCTTTGGGTTATAATTTACATTGGAAAAAAAAAATAGAAATTCTAAAAATCACATTTTAACGTCATTAAAATAAACTATATATCAAATAATCCATTATGCTTATCATTTTTCTCTTATAAAACAAATCAAAATTAAAAATACAAATACAAATTAAACGGTTGAAGTAAGAAAAATTGGTCGAATCAAATATCAGAATCGTAGATAATTAAAAATATTCTCTGGCATAAAAAACATCTTGATGAACTAACATGCGAGTAGTAAAAGTGGACTCGAAAGTGCCGGATGACGATCGGACAAAGTATACTCAAATTTTCTAATCCTAAGTATTAAATTCTACCAATTATATATATTCCTATCTAGCAATTCGAAGGTTGTCGAGTTTATTATCAATCCCATATGGAAGAAAGTAAAATAATAGACAAATATCAATAAAACGCAAACATAGGATTATATCTTCCCGTATGCAAGAATTGCTCGCCCAAAACCCTTCAATTATGCAATATATGATTCTTGATTATTAACCTGAGACACGATAATATAATAATTATAATTCTCTTTCACGTGTATTATAATTCTATTATTCATACCAAATTACTATATGTCTATGCAATCCGATTATGAATCAATAATAGTTACTTAATGTGAATATTTGTATGTCTACGATACCACATGCAATAAACACACTTATCCGCTCAAAACTACTCGAATGTTCTTCTACTTAACGTCTAATTATCATAATAGGTATGTCGAGTCAATTCCAATAACCACAGATAAAGTATATAAATTGATCAAGTTAATGCATTCACAATCATAACAATCAGAATAAATAATCATAAAATTATAATTGCATAACTCAAGAAAATGAGTTCACAATCCCCACATAGGGTTTCAATTAAATCCTATTTAAGAAATTGCTGCTCATGTTTTCTCTTATTGTCCGTAGTCGTCTTCTTGTTGTTCGGTCCAAAATTTCATCCTTAATGGTGTAAGGAATTGTTGTTTTTATACGCTTTTTTTCATAAAGAAGTAGTAGAAACCTAATAAGACTCAATTTCCTCATATTTTCTCCAACATGACTTGTTACCCAATTTTGACCATGTGAGAGTCCAAATTTAGGTCAATTGCGTAAGAAAATAATTGTAGTCCGTTGAAATAGCTTTTCAATGATGCTAGAATGAGGTTTGGACTTCAGATGAGAGAAATATGATTGAAATCTTGGATACTGCCGAAATTGTTGCGCTATTCCTTATTTCAATTTGATTTTATTTTCTTAATTGCATTTTTTTCCTTTCTTTTTGATCATTTTTTCTTCATTCCCATTTAATTCTCAATTTGTACCTATAAAAACATAAAATTTATCAATTAAAGAACAAAATACAATTAAATCTAAATAAAAGATTCACGTAAAGTAAAGGTAACGAGTGTAAATTCTACACTTAACACACCCCAAAACTTGAATTTTTTCTTTGTCCTCAAGCAAAGACTAACGACTTGCAAAACAACAAATCCAACTAATGCATCTCCTCACATAAATTAATGGACAGTTTTCACGTTTTCAAAACTTGCAGTTGGAATAACCATTTTCAAAAACATTACAAGCTCGGAACTCAAAGAAACTTAATAGCTTACCAATGCAAAAAATAACAAATTAGTTATTGGTACAAGCATCCAATATTTGTAATCTAAAAATGGACAAAATTTATACTTGCAAAATAATGTTTGACTCTAAAGACTCACCGATTTCCTCTACTCTGCTAATATTGAATAATTGAGCTAGGATCGTTGTGACTTTTTGCTTTCAGTTGTTTGGGTCTTTGGTGCAATGTAAGAATTATGGGTATAAGTGGCTACTCTTCTCTTTTTTTATCTAACCATTATTGATAAAAAGAGTTGCACTTAAGGAATTGATAAACTTTTTTCTTGAATCAAGGTCTTTTCGCCGGGATTTAATGATTTGAATTTTGAAATTACTGTTTCACCTCTAAGAACTTATTAACCTACTTGATTCTCAAGAGCTAAAAAATATCCACTTTTGCTCATGAGGTAGGTGCGAGTTTTATTTATTCAATTTTTGCTCATGATTTTTCTTTCTTCAAGAAATCCTCCATCTAATCTACCCACTTTAATTTAGGGGTATTTGCACTCGGCTCCCCTGTGAAATGTCTAATTGTCAAAAAAACCCCTCTGATAAAAAAATGAGCAAATACCCCCCTATGAAAGGAAGTCAATGACAATAAAGACCCTACGAGCGAATCGTGGGATACACTCGCGTTTCATGCAGCTGGGCATGCGTTTTAGGACATTTTAGGACAGGAAAAGACATAACCCTTTGTAAGAGGAAAAAAACCCAGATTGATTCAATTATAAATAATCTAAAGTTATAGGACTAAATTGTAATTATCAAAATTGTGGGCTGAAATCACTATTTTGGAAAAAATATCGTCTTCCCCAAAATCCAAATTTCTTCTTCGCCATTGAAATCACCACCACCAAATTCCCACCACCACCACCACCACCACCGGCAATCACCTCGTTATGCCGCCGCCTCCAAAATGAGAGAAGAGCATGTCTTCCCCAAATTTCTTCTTATTCCCCATTGAAATCGCCACCACCACCAAACCCCCATCACCACCTCCGGCCATCACCTCTTCCCGCCGGACCCACCCCTTTCCTTCTACAACATGTCTCCTCCGCTCTTCTCGCCCCAGACACCTGTCCACCGCCAACTTCACCTCGTTGCCGCCTCCTATTCCACCTCCCATGGGAAAATGCGGGTTAATCTACACGAGGTATCTTCCGGTGCTGCAGTAATTGAGCGTCGGAAGTGAGTTTGCAGGTGATGGAGTTGAGAAAAATTGACGAAGAGGAGAGGGGTACCCCGATTCTGCTATGTATCTTCCGGTGCTGCAGTAATTGAGCGTCGGAAGTGAGTTTGCAGGTGATGGAGTTGAGAAAAATTGACGAAGAGGAGAGGGGTAACCCGATTCTGCTATGAGGTGTATTTTGCAGGGAGTGGTGGTGGTTGGGTGTCCCCCGCTGTGGACGGTGGTTGAGAACGGGGATGGTAAAGTTTGAGAAAATTTTCCGACGAGATCTAAGGGGGCGGGCTGGTCCAAGGTAAGATCGACGGGGCAGGCTTTTTCGGCCAAATCTTCCGACGAATTCTTAAGGTGGGGGTTTCGTTCGAAGTAGATTCGAAAGGGGCAAGTGTTTTCCCGGCAAATTAAACGGAAAACCTGGCCCAGCAGAAAGTATCCAACGGCCACCACCATCATCAGCTGGAAAACACAATTAACGGCGGCGGCGGCGACGACGGCCGTCAGCACGTGGAGGAGGTGAAAGTTAACGGGGGCGGCGATGATGGAGGAGAGGGGTTCAAGAGGGAGATGAGGGATTTGGAGGAAATGCTCTCGAAATTGAACCCCATGGCGAAGGAATTCGTGCCGCCGTCCATGGCGATCGTGGTCTTCGGCGGTGGCCTCCACCATGGGCTGATGGTGGCAGCGCCGCCACCACAAGTGGCAGCAGCTGCGGCGGGGCATTTTGGGGTGAGCCGGTGGTTGGGCAGCGGCGTGGGGCGAAGAAGGGTTGAGTTGGGTGGTGGGTGGGGTGCATCGGGGAAGAAGACTACTTTTTCTTCCTTTTCCTTTTTTTTAACTTAAAATATAATAAAAGAATAATATAAAACATATAAAATATTTTAATACAACTATATATATTTAATTTCTGTTTATATTTTATTTTTATAATTACAAAATTATTAATGTGTATAAAATTAAAAATAACTACACATAAAAAAATTAAAAATAATTGTGTAATAAAATTTAATTAAATTAATTACAGACTTGAAGTCTTTTTTGCTGTGAGTTTTGGATTTTATTATTTTGGGTATTGAGGTCTTTTTTCTTTATTTTTTATTAAGGGCAATTCTGTCATTTCACGTAAGTCAACAAGCCAGTGCACACAAAGGGGCGGTGGGCTGATTAAAACACAACATAGGGGGTCATATGCTATTTTTTTTTCCGGGGTGGTTTTTTGCTTCCGAGAAATAACACAGGGGGGTCTATGCAATTAACTCCTTTAATTTAGCTAAAAGAAAGAACACATTTTCTCCAAAGCACAATCAATGATCTAATGATCAATATGTTAAAGATAGGCTTGAAAGGGTCAACGGATCAAAGGCCCAAATCATGTCTAGAATCACTCAATGACTCGATAATTTACTTCATAGATTCCTAAGGTGAGTTTTAAAACCGAACATCATATGATATAACATGAATAATCTCCACGTTTAAAATACAAAAAAAAAAAAAAAAAAAAAATTCAACAAAAGCAACACATAATCCATGATTCTTAACTGACTGCTCCTAAGTTACGTTGAATCGAAAGCTCACCCAAATTCAATCATAGTTAAAATAATGTAATCAATTTAATCATCAAATATTGACCATTTTTCATCATAATTCAATGATGCATTCAACTAAAGCAAATTGTTTTTTTAAAGCAATAAATAAACAAAAACAACTAAAAAGTAGAAAAAATAATCCTAAGGCATGCAATTTAAAGCATATAAATTGCATAAAAAGTGATTTCCCACCCTCAAACTTAAAATTTACGTTACCCTCGATGTAATTAGAACAAAGATCAATTATAGAATACACATGACTAGTCGAAACGCCCATCTCTGGTTTGCACTTTTACATTTTTTGGATAACCGACCCACTGTTTGAACTGATTTTCGGACGGCCGTCCCAATGTGTTTAAATTATTAGATTGCATGCTTACTAAAATCCTAAGAAAAATAAAAATAAAGAAAAAAAATGATGCTCGGATTGCTTCGATCATGAGAAGTGCTAAGTTTATAATCTTCAGCCAAATTTTGCTTCTTGAAACTGTTATGTCCAATCTAAAGCCTTGTAGATTGCACATCCATTTGTGGGCTCTACAACCTCAATTTCAACCAATGCATAGAAAACATTGCCAAATGTTAGGGTTCATCCTTGCTTGTAGTTTTTTTCGTTTGTAATCAATTAGTATGAAGCCAAGATGGGATGTTCATCAACTGCACCCTCGAATCGGTATAAAAAAACTTTCAGTCCGCGTATAACCTCCACCTTAAACATAGTCACTTTTTCGTAGGCCATCAACTCTTTAATTGCAACATTGATGGGATCCACAATTTGACTTCTCTGAAGTTCTATTACATCCATGTACATCTCCTCTTTATTCATGCGAACCAGGACGTCGGCCAAATTTGCTCAATTGAATCCTCAAACAGTTGTTTTCTCAAGTGCAGTGAGTACTTTTTTCTTTCTCATATATGTTTTTTTTTCACCGAAAAAGCTTTATCATTGCATTATTCAAAGTAGTTTTTGTCGCTACGTGTATCCACAATTAAAAATATTTCCCGACAACGGCGCCAAAAACTTGTTGGTGAAAATACTAACACGAAAATGCACGTATCGCTTACAAGTGGGAAAAGTGGACTCAAAAAAATCGGATGTTGATACAACATGGTATACTCAAATCACCTAATCTTAAGTACCAAATTCTAACAATTATATTCCTATCCAACAATCTAAAGGTTGTCAAGTTTATTTTAATTCAATATGCAAGAAAATAGAATGATAAACAAATATCAATAAAAAGCAAACCTATGATTCTATCTTCCCCTTATGCAAGAATGGCAAACCCAAAACCCCTCAATTATCCAACTATGATTGTTTTATTATTAACCTGAGACACTATATTAATTATAACCTGCTTTCACGTGTATTATAATTCTATTATTCAAAATAAAATTATTGTATGTCTATGCAATCCGATTATGAATAAAGGATTAAAGAATAAGTCTCAATAATGGTTTACCTAAGGTGAATATGTGTATGGCTACGATACCACATGCAATTATTACACTAATCGGTGAAAACTACTACAAGGTTCTTCTATTTAACGTCTAATTATCAAAATAGGTATGTCGAGTTAATTCCAATAATCAAAGATAAATTATATAAATTGATCAAGTTCATGCACTCACAATCATAATAAGCAGAATAAATATTCAAAAAAATTATAATTGCCTAATCTCAAGAAAACAAGTTCACAATCCCCACATAGAGTTCCAATAAAATTCTAGAAAAAAATTAGCTACTCATGTTTTCTAGCAAAAACATCATAAAAATATTAAAGAACATAAATCAAAAGAAGAGAAGAAAGAGAATAATAATTATGCTATAGATTTGTCAGATCTCTGCTTTATTCGTAGTCGTCTTCTTGTTGAATTTCGTCTTTAATGGTGTAGGAAATTGTTGTTTTTACAGACTTTTCTTGATAATGAAATAGTAGGAACCTAATAGGACTCAATTTCCGCATCCAAATTTAGGTATATTGCGTGAGATAAAGATTGTAGTCCTTAAAATAGCTTTCCAATGATGCTAGAATCAGGTGATTTGATTTGGTGTTCGGATGAGAGAGATATGATCGAAATCGTGGACACTGCCAAAACTGTTGAAGAATTCCTTATTGCAATTTGATTTTATTTTCTTAATTGCAATTTTTTCCTTTCTATTTGATCATTTTTCATTCATGCACACATAATTCTCGATTTGCACCTATAAAAGACAAAATTATCAATTAAAACACAAATATTATTAAATTTAAACAAAAAATTTGCATAAAGTAAACGTAATGAGTGTAAATTTTACACTCAACTATAATATGTTTCAAGCATAGTTAATGCTAACTAGTTGATTTTGGAATAACCAGGCATTTCATTTGTGACACTCTTGCGTTGGAGAGAACTTTCAGCAAGGGGACCGAGAAATACCCAGAAAAAATCGAGAATGTGATCAGTGTGTACAAATCGACCAAGTTTAAACTTGAACACATCTTCCTCAATCAAATGTATTAATTATTTTAGTTAAAACCGTAGTTCTTACAATCTTAATTGGCTAGATCACCCATCACAAAATATTCGAAAAGTTGATATTAAGATAGCATATGTCTAGGGTGAGATACTTCATGTTCTAAACTTATATGAAATATGTTTCAATCACCATTAATTTTGTAAGATTAAATCTGGACCCTAGAAAAATAACATGGCTGAATGATTTTAAATAAATTATTAAGAAATTTAATATAATAAAGTTTTTAAATAATATATATATATATTGCAAGTGGAAGTAGAGGAGGGGGGCTCGAACCCTAGACCATTACCCTATTGGTAAGGCTAGGTATACCAACTCTTCTAGTGAGGGTTGGTGTAAATATTTATAAATAAACTCTGATATATTTTTAATTCTATTTTATCAATAAAATAATAAATTTAATTCATAACATACGTAAGAATCAAATCGTAAGACTTGAATCGATTAAGCTCAAGCCCGTTCAATTTGTAAATATGTTTCAGAGATTGGAATTAATTAAGTTCAACCATTGACAAGAACGTATTAATCGAGTTAACTATTTATAATCAAAGTCTAATATCCTTTTAATTCAATTTTAATAATAAAAAAAATATTAATTCATAAAAATTATAAAAATCAAATCGTAAATCGTAAGATTTAATCTAAACATAATATTTGAATCGATTAAATCTTACGATTTGTACAAATTAAATTTTATTCTTTTTATGATAAAATTAAAAAAAAAAATACTAAACTTTAACTATACATAGTTACTTCGATTAATACGTTATTGTAAATTGTTGAGTTTAACCGATTCAAATATTTGAATATTGTCTACGAATTGAAATGACTTGAGATTAATCGTTTCAAATCTTTGAGTATTGTTTTTGAATTGAAAACACATGAGCTTAATCGATTCAAATCTTACTATTTAATTAAATCTTACGATCTAAGATTCAATTCAAACTTCAAATTCTTTGGAAATTCATTTTTAAATAACACGAGTTGATCCGCATTTCCTTAAATATTTAAAATTTATTATATATAGATCTGTTAATATTGGATATTTTTAATATATAATAATACTTATTATTATATGAGAATTAGTAATTTTTTTAACATTATTTATATAAGTTTTATAATCATTATACATTGTGGAGTTGTGATATATATGCTTATTGTTAGATAATTATCAATAATGTGTTGTGCCCCAATGGTAAGTATTCTTGTATGTTTTAAGGGTGTTAGAAGTTTGAATGCTATAGGATGCATTTTTGGATGAGTGGTTTAATGATTCTTACGAGTAAAGATATAATGAAAGTATATTTTAATTTAAATATGACTTTACAAATTCAGCAATAAATATATTTAAAAATTAAGATAAGTATGTTCATATGTGTTTACAATTAAAAAAATAAAATTTCTTTTGAAAACTATTAGTATATTATATAAAAAGTGTTATCAGCATGCTTTTGTGAAATTATATTTTAATTTAAATATGATATACTAGTTTCCAAGTTATTTATAAATTAATAAAACAACATAAAATTGTATTCTCAAGTTTCTCCGACCCATTGAATTTTGATGCTCAGTGTTCACAATTTCCTTTGAATTTTATTTGCAAAAATATTTTTCAGTGAACTTAGGTTTTATGTCAAGTAATGCAATCGTACACTCAAAATTCCAACTTACTTTTTTCGTAAGGGATGTTCTAGCGGTTCGAGCAAGTCAATCCGTGTTCATTGACCCAAGTTCGAATTCCTTTACCAACGATCGCTAGATCGAGTTTGTCACACATGCTTAGCCTAATGTGATTTCCATTTGTCTTATGGTTTGCAAACTATTATACGATAGTTTAAGTTTACCCAGTGCACCTATATGATTGGTTGCGGGTTCCTTTGTTAAAAAAAATTACAATACGTTGTTTTTTCTTTCTGAAACCACCATTTTTTTTTTATAAATTCCAAACTTATAAAGTGAACATAAAATAATCATTTCAAATATCAATTAATTATATAAAAACTTTCAAGAAATCAACTTTTGAAAGGTAAATAAACATGAAGATAAAATTAAAAGTGAAAACAAATTAAATGCGCTCCATATATAGTTAGCCAAGTGATCAAGAAAAGATGCGGAAAATTATCCAAAGCTCGATTGTCCACATCAATCAATCATGGGGTATTTTGCTTTATATGATAACAATTTTCTTTCTTGAAAATCCATAAACCATATCGACTTTTCTACACTTAAAAAATGCACTAGTAAATTAAAGGTACAATAAAATATTAATCATAAGAAATTAACTTATAATATAATCCTGACACTAAAAGGTAAAAACATATATATTTTTAGTATATATATCATTTTTATTTTGTAACTAATCACCTATATTAAGTGAAAATAACTTTATATATTTTTTAGTAATTTTAGATATATTAGTAAACATAAATATTCCAATAAAATGAAAAATTGTACAAGTTAATATAAAAAAAATACTTGACCTACATACTAAATTGTCACTGAATTTTAGGGAGATAGATGCTACATCTACACCAGTCGGATTTTAATTATAAATCTGATTAAATAACTATCAACTAAGCACATACACATATGGGTGTATGTGATTATGCGTAGATCTACGATTGAAATTCACTCAGTGTAAATGACCAGATGTAACATCTAAAAAACACTTATCTATATATTAAATTGTCACTAAATTTTAGGGGGATAGATGCTACATCTACACCAATTAGATTTTAATCGTAGATCTGATTAATAATCATTTACTAAACACAAATACATATGAATGTGTATGTATGTGATTATATGTAGATATATAGTTGAAATTCACCCAATGTAAATAATCAGGTGTAGCATCAAAATTTATGTTTCTTATAATTAAGTTATTTTTGGAAAGAGTAAATTTAATTTCAGAATAAAAAGGTTTGCCTAAAAATATCTCTACAATATCTACCTTTAGCCACCAAGTTTATACTTTATACATGCACATGCATGTGTTTTATATATCTTAGGATTGACATGTGGGTAATATTGTGTGCTCTCTCTCTCAGATTCCATTCATTTTCATCTGGGCTCCATTTGATTGAACATCTCTCTTATCTCTTCCATTTTTCTTCAAAAATTTAAGGTTAATATATAGAGATTGAATAAATATCCTTACTCTTATATATATTTTTAATTTCTGGATTTTCCTTTTTGAAATAATTTTATCCTTCTTTTTTGGTCTTTTTCTAAAGTCAAACCCTTTTCAGAAAATAAATAAATTATATTCTTGGTGGTGGGAGGGGTGGGGTTGGGTTGGGTTGATGGGGAATGCTTTAGATCCTAGTTTAGTGTATCCTATTGCCTTTTCTGATTTTCTCCAAAAAGTTTAATTAAATCACAGTTCTATCATTAGTATTGCTATTTGAAAAAGGAGTTTCGAGGGATTATTAATACAATAATTTATATTACTATTTATATCTATTATTAATTGAGGAGAGGATGATTTGTTGGATGTCTGACCAATTATTTTTATTATTGAGTGATGTTATTTGCACATCTAAAACATCTCAATTCACCACATAAAATATCATAAATATCTCTCGAATTTCTAATCCACTATCCTTCCTTATATTCACTTAAGTGTTCTAAGTTATTCCTATTTGAAATATTTATTACAAGATATTTAAACTTTCGTATCAGATGACCTACAGATTATATAAAGTTTTTTTTTAGGAAACAAAATTATATTGAGCCAAGCTGGTCAATTTAGGAGCAAGTTCAGGATCTTCTATACAAGCACTCTTAATTTATTTCTCCAAGAAAGTGAATTCCTGCTCTTTTTTAGCTATCGTGTTTTTCTTGACAAAAGTTTGTTCACTTAAGGTGGAGATGGTGGGATTTTGTGGTAAAGATTCCAGTGAAAAATGGTGGAGTTTTTTTATAAATATTTTAATTAGTTTAGTGATGGACGATTTATGAATTTGTAGAGTATAGATGAAATAAGAAGAAAATGGGTAAAATAGGAAATATATTTAATGTGGTGGTGAAATAAGATATTTTGAGGGTGCAAACATCACGTCTCTTATTATTCTAGATTTAGTTGCTATATTTTTTTCACCAATAAGCCCATTATTTTAATATGTTTATAAATAAAGATAAATATTATCAATATGACAAAATTA
Source organism: Erythranthe guttata (assembly GCF_000504015.1). Next base: position 583,615 of record NW_012192911.1, read on the forward strand.
CCCGCAATCCTTTAACTTCAATTCCTAATTGTAATTCCAATTTAACTTCAATTTCATCAATTTTGAAAAGAAAAAAAGAAATCAAATTTTAACTCAATTCGGGCATTGGTTTTATTATTTTATTTTCTTGAAACACATTAATATTACTATCATCCACATCAATTTTTTTTTTTCTTTTGTTTCGTTTGCTGACCAGTCAACATAAAAATATTATTGTCTACCATTGTAATATTACTGTGGTTGACAGTAAAATTACTGTAAACACAATAACATTACTGTCAACCCTAGGGGTGTGAATGAGTCGAGCTCGCCTCTTTTGGCAGGCTCGAGCTCGAGCTCGTGTCTATTTTGTCGAGCTCGAGCCCAAGCTCATTTTGTTGTTGTTTTTTTTTTTAATATTTTTTTAATTATTATTTTATTATTATTAAAAATTATTGAAAAAACTTACAAAATAAAAAATAAATTGTAATTATATATATATATATATATATATATATTTTTTTTTTAATATTAATATTTTATTTTTATTTATTTCTATAATATTTTATATTATTATACATTATATAAATAAAAAATAATATATAAAAAAAATAATAAATAAGGCTCGCGAGCCGGCTCGTGAGCTCACGAACAACTAAAAACTGGCTCGAACTCGGCTCGTCAGAAAGCTCGAGCTCGACCTCGAAAAACTCGAGTCCGAGTTCGAGCTTTTTTCGAGTCGGCTCATCGAGCTCACGTGTCGGCTCGGCTCATGTACAACCCCTAGTCAACCCCATCAATATAATTTTTGATTTATTTTTTACTTTTTTATTTTGTTTCATTTGTTGACCGGTCAACATAATAATATTACTGTCTACCATTGTAATAATATTGTCGTTGAAGTAAAATTACTGCAAACACAATAATATTATTGTCAACCACATCAATATTATTATTTTTTTTTGTTTTTATTTTTTATTTTGATTGATTTATTGACTGGTCAACGTGACAATAATATTAATATTACTGTCGTTGGCAGTAAAATTATTGTAAACACAATAATATTAATGTGGTTGACAGTAATATTACTGTCGTTACAGTAATATGTTTTTTTTTTGGTTTTTTATTATGTTTGCTTTTGTTGACCAGTCAACATAATAATATTATTGTATTACACAATAATGTATTATGTAACATAGTGATTTTGTTGTGTTAATTATTGTGCTAGATAGTAATATAGCAATATGACATTGTTAAACAGTAATATAGTTAATATTACTGTCAACCACAATAATATTACTGTTTTTTTACGGGGGCCAAAAAATGTTCAGAAAAAAAAAATTTTAAAAAAAGGAAAAAAAAGTCAATGCCGTCGGAGACCGGCGTTGATCGCGTTAGTCATCAGCGCGGTAGTAGGGGAAAAAAAATTCAACGTCGGAGACCGCGATCAACAGCGGCTGACCGGACGACGGTCAAAATTGGGTTAGGGGTAAGAATTGAATAATTGGTGAAATTTGAGGTCAAATTGGAGCCAATGGGATGAAATTGGAGCATATTAAAATATAATGGGGTATTATGATCTTTTACACACCGCTGCACTTTATCTGAACTTTTTTTGTAAAAGAGTTTTTGGTCTGCACCTCCTTGAAAGAATTCTATGCATCTGAATTCATGTAATTATGTTATAATAAATATCAAATCAGAGATTTAGACAAAATATTAGACAAAGACTTGAGTAAAAAAATGTTTTACAGCGGAATTTAAACAACACAATTTTTAAATAACTATCCACAAATATATAACTTGTGGACGTGTCTTCACAGACGATTTTTTTTATAAAACAATATTCAAAGAATACAAAAGAGAGAAGTAAAGATCTTCTCTTTTATGAAGAAATCCCAAGATGATTTCTTCGTACAAAACTTCGTAATATTAGAGGAATATAGTTGACCCCTTAGGTGGCCATTAATGAGATTTGTTCTTAATGCTTTGTTCTTAATTGAATTGTTAAATACAGTAATTTAGTAATGAATAATAGGATCATAATACACGCGAAAATGGGTTATGATTAAATTAGCATCTGAGGTTAGTAATCCGAATTATTTACTTGCATAATTGAAGGAAATTGGAGGATAGATAATTACAAAGAGAAGATAAAATCCTAGATTTTTTATTTTAATTTGATCACTCTTCATGTTATTTGCTTACTTGTTTTTCTTGCTTAATTAATTATTATTATTAATTTAGTTTATAGTTTAGTTAAATCAATCCAAGATTCGACTATGTAGGGTGGGCTTAAATATAATTGGTAAAATCTAGCGTTTAGAATTAAATAGTTGAATATTTCTCGTGGGATTGATATCCGGACTTAATTGTCCACTATATTACTTAGATACGTGGACTTGCGTGTAGGTATTTTCCACCAACACAAGTGAGATTATGTCAGTTGAGCAAAGTTCGAATCCCCTTGCCAATAGCCGTTAGATCGAGCTTGTCACATATGATTAACCTAGTGTGATTAATGTATTTTGTATAATTTGCAAGCTATTATATGAGACTGTAGGTTTACCCGGTGCATCTATATGATTGTTTGCATGTTCATGCATTAAAAAAAAACATTTGATGTTCGACTCTTAATTTTGTTTAACATAAACTTAGTTAAGTGAATAAAAAGAAAGGAGTCATATATCCAACATGAAATCCACTCCAAATCTCCAATACTCGAATCCTTTACAATCATCTAATTTCTTCAATTAAACTGGCTGATGCTAATTATAAAATGTTGAGAGAAGGCATTCATTAATTAGTAATGTTCTCCATTCTTTGGTTAATTAAGCTAATTATTGAGCAAATGCCCCTCTAATAGCATGACAACTGTACAATTTAACTCTCAAAACACTGGCTAATCCAATTTCAGTGGACTTACCTTTTGTAATTAATCATGTTTTTTTACGAATTTAATCAGCCTTTTATACTTTGTAGGTGAGTGTTGACTCAGACAACAATATTTTCAGAAGCTTCATCTATATATATATATATATATATATATATATATATATGTATATGTATATATGTATATTCACTCCCTAATTGTCTATTTAGTTTTGTAAAGGGTTAAATTAAATTAAATTATAATAGAGAATTTTAACCACATAATCAATGATTATGAAATTTATCATGCAACAAAAATTTGTGTGATGTGACATTGGTGCTTATATATTGTTCTCAATAATGCATCTTTTTTTTTTTTTTTTTTATATCAACATGCTGGCCGGAAATCACAATCAATCACATATATGAAGTAGAGATCAAATGAAAATCTTATATACACTTAATTATTAATGATATTATTTGGCTGCTGGCCCCATATTGAAAACCCTAGCTAGTGCAAAATGGTTAATTGCCACTTTCCACCTAACATAGCACTACCCAGCCCTCATTGTCTGCAGAGATAGATCAATTCGTACATTTCAAATAATATTTCGATTCATATTTCAACATTATTAATGTACACGCGCGTGTATAAATTAATTAATCCACGCGCGCATATAGATTGATAATATTAAAATAAAAAAATGAAAATGATCATATTGAAATATACACGTACGATCCAATCTCTCCCTAGCTAATTGTAAAAAAAAAAAAAAAAAAAACAACAACAAAAAGAAAAAGAAAATTAATCTACTATATGATACAAAATATGTCTATGTAATTAATTAATCCTAATTAAGTTTGATAATTACGAATCAAACCTTCTGGATGGAGAGGTTCAATCCTGACACAAACTTCCTCAACAACAACTAATGATTGGGTGGTAGTACGAGGTGTAGTAGTGGAGGCGACGATTTTATTGCAGGTTTCGATGAGGCAGTGGCGGCAAGTAGGGCAAGAAGAGTGGCAGTTGAGCCACTTGTCAATGCAGCGCACGTGGAATCCATGGTGGCACTTGGGGAGCACCCTCACGCGCTCGCCGGCTGTGAATTCCGACAGGCAGATGGCGCACTCGGTGTCTAGTCCCGGCAGCTTGAGGTCCGCGGAGAAGCTTATTGTGGGGAATGTCTTGAGGGCCTTCTTCTTGATCCCCGTGTTCGCCAGCTGGCACTGTTGAGCCGCCTGCGGGCTGTTGGCCGAGTCGGCGGACCCCACAAGGCTCGAGCACCGGAGGGCGCACCGTATGATTGAGTTGAGGCCGAGTGAGCAGATTAAGGCGCACAATAGCACCGATAGGACCATGACTACGTTAGCGTCGAACGTGTTGTTTTGCCGAGGTGGTTGTTGGGATGGGGGTGGGGTGGGTAGGGGTGGGGTGGTGTATAGTGGGTTGTGGAGAAGTAGTTTTCTTGATGAGTGGAAGTTGATTACTAAGAGTTCTTGCATTATGGAAGTTGAGAGTGAGGAAATTGAAGAAGAAGTGGTTGTTGTTGCAGCTGCCATATTGGTTTGTTTTGAATATTTTTTCTAAGGAGGTGGATGCATGTGAGGGGCTTTTATAGAGGAAAAAGGTTTTGTGGGGGGTGGGGATTATATTTTTTTAATAATTTGTTCATTCTTTATTTGAAACTAATATTAATGTGTTAATAGTTAGTTGGCTCAACCTTTATTGGCAGACAATATTTTCAAGATTGAAGATATCTCAAGGTTTCCATTATTCCGTATTTTATTCTTATATTATAGAGGAATATATATATATATATATATATATATATATATATATATATATATATATATATATATATATATATATATATATATATATATATATATATGTATATATATATATATTTCTTTATATTTACTTTTAGATTTTCCTTATTTTATTTCTGTATTTCACTAATCCCCCTCTTTATTAAAAAAAAAAAAAAAAAAAAAAAAAGACATCACTTCAAATTGAAATATAATTCACCCACCCACCTACCCCAAACACCAGTTACTTTTTTTTTCTCCTGTGTCTGCGCTGCTGTTTCTTTTCTTCCCCAATCTGCACCACCCATCAAGACATCATTGAAGATCCCAGCGCCTAACATCTCAAAACATAGTCTGAATATTAACGTCACCCATGCCCTCTACCTCTTCCAGCGGCTATTTTTGACAAGTTTTCTTTCTTTCTCGTTTTTTTTTCTTCTTTCTCCACCATCTTACTCAGATCTGTAATTGATTTCTCAAAGAACCGGTTTTTAGTCGGTTTCCGGGTTAACGGTTCGACCGGCCAAAAAACCGGATTTTATCATTTAACCCGATTTTTTGCATTTTTCGGTTTTGTAGTGTTAACCGGACCGGACAAGGCAGCGGTTCGCGGTTGAACCGGTCGAACCGGCCGGTCCGGTCCGGGTTTCAAAACATTGGTTTTCAAAACCGGACCGGACAATGAACGGGACAAGTAACTGGGTCATGGTTGGACCGGTCCAACCGAGGTCCGACCGGGTTTTTGTATTTTTTATTTTTAATTATTTATATATAATTTTTATAATAACTATTATGCAAAAATATAGAAAAAATTAACTATCTTTCACATATATTCAAACAGTGACTTGATAATTCTATTTCATTTACCATATATGCCTTTATAAATAGGGTTAATATGCTGGAGGTCCCTCATACGAAACGTTATTAGACGTAGGATACGGGCCCAATATTTTCTTCGTAACTAAATCCCTCAGTTCAAAAAATATATGATATAAGGGTTTTTTTTTTGAAATATGCCAATAATACCCTTAGTTTTAACAGGACGTTTGTGTGGCGTTATAAAGAGTTATGTCTCTTTAATAAATCACTTCCCTTGTAAATAGGGATCACGTATCAATCACGTTCTATCAGGGATAGTAAATTTATCTTTATATAATCTCATTAATATATAATGCACGTAAGTAAAGAAGATTCCATAGATAACAATACATAGTGCTAATCGGCTAAACTTTGAGCGTATTCATTCGAGATTTGTTTGATCTTCTTCTTCAAGAAGATATTGTCTTCCTCATCGCATATCAGTGGTTCTTCGTGCGTTGTTGGTTTGATGTCTGTTCAATTTTTATTTTTTTGTTTTACCTTTTTTTGTTTTCTTTTTCCGCACAAGATCCACTTATAAATTTGAAAATTTAATTGTACAGTGAAACCAAGATTTCACGTAAATTATTGTATTAATATATTTATTTGCAGATTCATTTATGTTCGATTTTTATTTTCACATTATTTTCATTTATGTCGATTTCTAATTGTACGGTAAATGTTTTAGCATCAAGAATGTGTCTGGTGATATGAATTTCAACATGCTTATCGGTTATGTGAGGGCTAATTGGAATGAGTTGTACATACGCAATATGGTTTTCCATTTGCTTGGCCTATTGCGGATCCGCCGTTGGCCGTCATTGGTCCACCTGAGTTCCAGCCGAAACATCGTAGACCAAAGAGAAAAAGAATTGCTTCTAGGGGTGAGAGCTAAGCGGGGAGGATGAGGTGTAGTCGCTGCAACCAGGTTGGAACCCACAACAAAAAGACATGCACAAGGGCTATTTAGTAGTTTTGATTTTGAGTTTTTGTTTATATGTTTCAAGTTTGCAATGATCTAAAGACTTAGTATTTTCTTTTGTTTCTTTTCATGGATTTATGTTTTGGGCAACATTGTGTCATTTTAATATCGGTTTTTTTTTTGTGACGAATGTTTGTTCTTTCTTTTATGGATTTATGTTTTTGTCCGCACTGTTTTTGTACTTTTCAGGGATTCATTTGATTTAAATAATTTTTCTGTTTTAATTTTACTTTTAAGGATTTATGTTTGAGCAATTCCACAATTGAGTTTGCTATACAGTACATTTGTGCACAGACAAAACATTTTCCGGAAAATAACATATATGTTTATGATTTTTACATAGAATCTCATTGCATTGTACGGTTAATATTTGGATCACAATAATGACAGCATTGCAACAATTACCATAAGATAGAAACAATGCAATCCAGACAGTGTTGGTGCACTTTATCACTAAGTCTGCATATCTAAAGTTTGTGTAGTGATCTATAGTATACCAAAGAAAACTGTAGTATGTTACAATATTATATGCGGCCATATGTTTACATTCAATACCATCTGTACACAATTATCCCCAATTGGTTAGTCAACCTTACGCATACTATTCCAAACACCGAACGAACAAAATTCTACAAATGTATCAAACTGAATTTCATGGGTTTATGGGTCGGTAGAACTGTTTCATTTTCGGTATTGTAACTTTTTTTGGCGGGGGTATGTTTTGTTTCACTTTCATATGTTAACTTGTTTTAACTTAGTTTTCCTTTTAAATTTATTTTTTCAATAGCTATTTTTCAACACCTTGCACGATTTATTCTTCCTCAAGTTTGTCTGTTCTTTCTCATTTGTAAATTGTTTTGTTTTTTGTGAAAAATATTAACGTTTATGTAGTAATCCATAGTATGCCAAAGAAGACTATAGTATGGTGAGTACTACGGTGTTCGACATTGTGTCATTTCAATACCTGCATTTGCACAATAATGTATGGTATTCCAATACCCAAATAAACAAAAGTATACAAAATCAACAAAGCTACCTTCCAAAAGGCATATATAGATAAGATATTGTGTCAATAAACAGCAGCTTGTTTCGAATATTTCAACACAACTACAAAATAGAGCGAAAAAACCTAACTTCTACAAATGTTTTCGTTTGCGTACAATAGACAAAATAAATGAGACTACTCTATGGCTAATTGATTTTGTATTTCAGAAGGTGTTCTATAATGTCCTTTCTCATTTCTGCGACATACATCTATAATGTCCTTTCTCGTCTCTATAACCACCTTTATTTCTCGTTTTTCACGCAACATTCATGGCTTTTCCTGCGAATATAACAAACCATATTTTAGTTGTGATCAAAGTTAAATGCTTGGGTGAAGATTAAAAAGTACATATCCCATGTAATTGTAGGGTCAGTATATTTATATTAAGAAATTAGGAATATTGCAATTGACAGAAAACCATAGAACATCAGAGTATCCATAATATATCACAGGACTACATTTATTATACATGTAGTTAAACATAAACAATTCATTAGCAATTAGCTTTAAATATGCCACTTAGGTCAGGCTATCAATTAAACAGAGAATCACATAACAGCAGTTGTTTCATAGGTCTATAACATAGATCTGCAAAAAACAAAAAACAAAAATAACATCACAACAAAATAACTGTACCAAAATTTATACTGTTGTCACGCCATAGACTACTGTAGTACAAAATCAACTCACATACTGCCATAGAAACTAGGAGAGACAACACAGTACCCAATCATAGACACCCATAGAAATACATCATCAGTTTATATTTACAAATATATATAGAAGTCAAATATACGATTTATTAGCAACAAACTTACGCATAAGTAAGATTGGTCATCCTATCAATTACATAGACATCATATAATAGCAAATGTTAATATAACATCAGAAAAGGCAGTACAACATGAGGGAATCACTCTTGCACATAAATTTAATGGCATTTCTTCAACTGTTGTTTTTATAGAATACTATAGAAGCACATATAATTTCATAGACTACCATAGAATCAAGCTGCGTTTTTACAATCATAGAAATATACAGGCTTTTTACACCAACTATCTACAATAACACAAATCTAAACCTCAACATAATATATGACTACACTCACAAGTCATGAAACATAGCAGAATACAAACTGCGATTAACCAACAACGGATTGCAATTTTTTGTCACGAAAATATTTACGCGTATATTTTCAATCGGTCGAATCCATAGATTTCTTCGGTGGAATCCATATATACCCGCATAATTATAAAACAACAAACAAAAAAATATACATGCTTTGAATCGTACCAGGGTCTAGTTCAGTTATGTCCTGGTGCCGCTTCATACGCATCTCTCCTGTTCATTCGACTTTGTAAATTCCCCCAAAAAAAATAATTTCAAAACAAAATCAACTCAAAACTTACTTGATCTGGTTCTCTAGACGTAGACATCCGTAGACGTTAATGGCGCCGACAATTCGTTTTTTTTTTTGGATTCTATGATGTTGCTCGCCATCGATTTGCAGACGAGAACGAAAGGAAAAAAAAAAACCCTAATATGGCGAAGAGGGGGCGAAGTGGAGGATAGTGGGTTGGATTATGATACGGTTAATGTGTGATTTGGAAAATAGAATCTCAGAGATTACTAATTGCGGGATTGGTGGGATTTAATTTTATTTTTCCAAAATTAAAAACAAACGGCGTTAATGTGACTGTAAGGGTACTATAGGCACTATTTCACAAAAGGATGTGAGGCTAATGTTTTTATAGACTTGGGTGTGTCATCTAATAAGTTTTCCCACTAGGGATGCATATCTTAAAGCCCCTTATAAATAATAATTGTTTTATATATTAATAAAAGTTAAGTAAATAAATAACAAATAAAATAAAAAAATACAATAACACTTCTATCCAGTTCCTAAAATATACCCTAAAGACCTAATATTGGTTTGTGAGTACTACCTCACTATCAATTACCGCCGCCAGCCACGTTCTTCTACCTGTACAATTTTTTTTCTTTTCTTTTTTCTCTTTCTTTCTTTCTCAAATGCTCCCCCCACCACGATATCTAATAACCCGAATTAATCATCTACGGGAGCTCCTTCAACAATACAAACATCGAAGAGAGGTATAAAGATTTTCAATTTCTTCTCAATTTTTTTTTCTTTTTTTTTTTTGCACAGACCGGTTTTTAGGACCGGTTTTCACCGGTTTTCTTCGGTTCAACCGGGATTTCCACGGTTCTCGGACCATTGACCCGGGTTTTATGACTTTTCGGGTATTTAAGTTCAACCGGACCGGAATACCTGCCGGTTCGCGGTTGAACCGGTCGAACCGGCCGGTCCGGTCCGGTTTTCAAAACATTGGTTCTGAGTGTGTGGTAAAGAGATAAACTAAACTATATATATTTAGTTTATTTCCCTTTTGGCTTTTCTTGCTGAAAACCCCAACTGCCAGAAAAAATTAAAAAATAAAATAATCAGAAATCCATGATAGGTACTATAATTAAACCTCTATAAATTAATATAGTTGGCTAACAAAACCCCAATAATTTAGCGAAATATTAACTTATCGATAAATTAATAACTACTAATTTATACATTAAAAAATAACTTATTAATTTATGAAATTATTTTTATTATTATTTTCAATAAATACTTTTTTTTCGTGTATATTATTCATTGTACCACTAGTTCAATGCACTACGGAGCCCGTTTTACGAACGGAAGCTCTAGAAGCAGCAATGATGCAGAACAATTTTTTGTTGAGTTATGAGAAAACTATACCGAAAGTTCTAACCATGTTAAGAAAAGTGAGGGACGAGATTAATGTAAACTTCAACAAGAAACAAGCGACAGTTAAATTATATTTTATTAAGCCTTCATAGATCTATAAAATATGTATTGTACCATATATATTTAAGAATTATTTTTATGCATTATTAATTAATATATTATATGGGGCTTCTTAAAATTTTCGAATGTGTATTATCTTATAAATTTAGCGAATTATTAATTTAGCACGTTGTCCCCGAGTTGGGACCGGAACATTTTATTATTTAAGCGATGTTATTAATTTATCAGGTATTAATTTATCGAGGTTCTACTGAACTTTATATATATATATATATATATATATATATATATATATATATATATATATATATATATATATATATATATATATATATATGTGTGTGTGTGTGTGTGTGTGTTAACGTCCAAACAAAATTTCTTAAAAATAAAAGTTGAGTGTGAAAATGGTCCCGAAAGGATCTCTAATCTTGTTTTTCTTGCAAAGTAATAGAGATTAAAGGAATTAAGTAGCCACCACAAACTATCAAATCTCAGTGATTAATGTAATATCTAATTAATTAAATGTAAAGGGTTAATTATATATTAATTATCGTGCTAATTAGAGGTAGCTACAATAACCTAGATGTACTTGCAATCTCAATCAGATACTCTACAAGCATAATAGATACTATATATATAAAAAAAAATATATATTTAATCTTCTCCATATCAAGAGCCTTATAATAAGGTTAAAAATGATTTGCTTTCTCTATCATCAGTTTATCTTCATATACATGTGGGCAATTTTTTTTTTGGGGTTGTTTTGTTTTGGAGTTTTTAAAATGGGGTTATTTTTGAAGTAGTAATTAAATTGGTGTTGGCCGCCAGCAGGAACGGCGGCATCGGACGGAGACGCCACCGCCGGTGGCGGCACCGCGAGGAGACGCCGCCATCAGTGGCGTCTTCTACTTTTTAAATTATTATTTTCATATTTTAATATTTTAATATTTTGATATTTTAATATTTTTTAATATTTTATTATTTTAATATTTTAATATTTTTTAATATTTTATTATTTTAATATTTTCTTATTTTTTAATATTTTTATTATTTTTTAATATTTTAATATTTTCTGATTTTTAATTTTTTTTTACAAATAAAACAATTCTAACTACATTTTATTAAATTTATTACATTTTATCAATTAGATTTATTACATTTTATCAATTAGTGTTAAATTAATCGGTGCATATATTTATCTAATCAACACAAAAAAATATGTAGACAAAAAAAAAAGGAGTTTCTAGAAAATAAAAGAGTTATATAAAATAAATAGGTCCAATAAAAGAGTTATATAAAATAAATAGTTCTACTACACAGGGATTTATGGATATGTTCGGTGCGTCTACATCTCAGGTACCCATATTTACAGATTTAGTTGGTCTATCTACGATTCTCTAGCTATTTTGGACCTATTTATTTTATATAACTCTTTTATTGACCTATTTATTTTATATAACTCTTTTATTTTCTAGAAACTCCTTTTGTTTTTGTCTACATATTTTTTTGTCTTGCACTGATTAATTTAACACTAATTGATAAAATGTAATAAATTTAATAAAATGTAGTTAGAATTGTTTTATTTGTAAAAAAAAATTAAAAATCAGAAAATATTAAAAAAATCAGAAAATATTAAAATATTAAGAAATAATAAAAATACTAAAAAATAAGAAAATATTAAAATAATAAAATATTAAAAAATATTAAAATAATAAAATATTAAAAAATATTAAAATATTAAAATATTAAAATAATAATTTAAAAAGTAGAAGACGCCACTGGTGGCGGCGTCTCCTCCCGGTGCCGCCACCAGCGGTGGCGTCTCCGTCCGATGCCGCCGTTCCCGGTGGCGGCCAACACCAATTTAATTACTACTTCAAAAATAACCCCATTTTAAAAACTCCAAAACAAAACAACCCCAAAAAAAAAATTGCCCCATATACATGTTATCTCACTAAAAGCGAACCCGGGGGGGGCCATAATAAACTTTTGAATTATTGCAACTTGTGGTTTCAAATGCAATCAACTCAGATTTATAGGGGTTCAAATGCAATTTATTTCCAAATTTTTAAGCTATTCTGAGAAAACAATAATAATAAGTAAGAATTTCATATATATTATTTTGTTACATTAGTATGAAATAAAATATAATATAATATGGACAAGATACATTATTAAAATACTTAACTTAGCAATTGTACATTATAATTGTGTTTATATTTTTTTAGGGGACATATGTAAATAAAATAAAAGGACATATTAAAATAATAATAATTAAAAATCCCATCAGTAATTTATTGCATTTAGTACCCCTATATTATATCGAACTACTAAAAACCGTTGTGTTATAAATATTAGCATGAAATCAAATATATATGATAATTTTTAGCACACAAGTCCTAAATGGTGAGTTTTAGGGGGTAGTTTGCTAAAAAAATGCATGGATTTTGGCTAACATTTATAACATATATGAATGTTTTTTAAATAATTATAGCAAATATAGGGGTGATGAATGTAATAAACCCTATGCTGGATATTATGATAGATAGATATATATCTCTTCAACAAGTTGGCAAAGAAAAAGAAAAGAAATCAAATATCTCCAACAAAGTTGCCTTTGGCTAAATTTAATTATTCTAGTATACAGTATCAAGATGCTATTTAGACCCTATCACTTTGTGGCTGGATCACACTAACTACAACAAATAGATAAATCTTTAAATTAAATCTACTATTTTTGTTTTTCTTTTTATTTTTTCGTTTTAATAAAAGAGAACTGGTGGTATTTTAAAAGCAATATTACTAATAAACTAATTAATGTGATGCACGTGGTATTTGCTATACAAAAAGTTTGATGCATAAGGTGAGAATATCAAAATGACTAAAAATGTAAAAAATTGATGCATAAGATCTGCTTTGTAATTTTTTTTAGCAAAAATGTTAATAAATAAATGTTTTTATTTTGTGGGGAAAAAAAAGGAAAAGAAAATGTTACATTTTTCATATTTTAGTTCCGATGGATAAATATCTTCAATTCCATTTCCAATAGATTGGCGTGGAGGAAAGGCGGAGGGGAGGGGAGTTGGCATTCGCCCTCTGAGCGCGTCTCTTGAGCGTGGTTTTCCCTTTTTTCCTTTTTCTCTTTTTTTTTTTCTTTTGTTTTTTTTTCTCTTCCTTTTATCCTTTTTCTTAATGGGGCAAATACTGATAAATCCCTAAACCCAAATATAAAGTGCAGGTCAGTCCCCAACAACATTTTTTAAGCGTATTGGACCCTAAATCAAACATAAATATGCACTTAACTCCATAACTGGTGTGCAAAAACCGAAAAACCCTTCACTTTATTTTGAAATTACCTGCGAATTCTGACAAATCTTTTCACCTACTTTTTCACGCGCCGGTTGAGAGTCACGCTCCACACCTTTTTAACTATCCGTTGTCATTCAATTTTCGAACCATTTCCTCAGCGGTTTCTAGCAGTTTTTCTTCGTGCAAGCGATTCTTCAGGTTTTTCGGTTTTTGTTTGCTTGTATAAATAACCACAACAAGGCGGAAAGTAGACAGGAAACTAAAGTAATAATTTTCGAAGTAGAAGAATGGTGCGGGCAAATAAGGGGAAGGAGAAGCAAGGTTTTTTTTTTTTTTTTTTTTTTTTTTTTTTTTTCAGGAATCGATTATGAAATTTGTTGTTGTTTTTTTGCTTAGGTTAGCAAAAAACAAACTGCATGTTCTCATATTGAATGATTTTGAACATTTTCAGTAGTGGGTAGTATCCAACGGCGAGATTGGGGTTTTCTCAAATAAAAAAATCGAACACCTGGTTCCAATAAATGTTGTTTTCTTGTTTATGTTTGCAAAAATTGTTCATTTTCTGTTGAATTGCATGATTTTGAACACTTTCACTCTTGGGTATCATTCGTCTGAAACATTAGCATTTCCCCAAATCATTTTTGGTCATAACAAGGGTTTGATTTTGGGCATTAGATGTGTTTAAATAATATAAGTCTTACTACACAACGGTAGTGCTATTGTAGTTAGAAGGTATAAAAAAAAGGTAATGGCATTTCTTCTGATGTAATAAAATAGTATATGTAGTATCGCCTAATAGTATAATTAATGTAGGTGCATGGTATTGATACAATATAGTGAAGGTATAATTACAATAACTACATAGTACCATTATTATCTTACAGTTGTATTTTTTCTGATTATTGTTTTTCCTTTATAATCGTGATACACTTGCAGAGGATGACGCCCAACAAGCTTGCAGGTGCTCTCCTAGCGCCTTCAAAGAACAAATGGACATAATTAAACCAATGATGACGGCCAAACATTTTGCTGACTTGGAGGAAAATCCTTTCGGGCATTTCTTAAACATGCCTAAGATATACCATAGTTTCTTAAAGGTGTCTGTTTTGTTGAAGAAGACATACAACGTGGAGGAACGTACGTTCTAGTTTGGAGGTAAAACTATCCCCGTCGTATTTGATCCTAGGGAGTTCTGCATCATGATGGGATTACAGTTTAAGGGGCTACCCATCGATAAAAACCTGGAAATAGAAACTCCTTTCATTAGACGTGTTTTTGGGGGTAAATTGACCCAAGTAAAGCGTCATCAAATTGCTGAAAAATTGGAAGAGTATCCTGTTAAGACCGACCAACAATCCATTGAGGATTTTTGTAGGTTGTACATTATTTTCGCTTGCAATACTTTCTTATTGCCAAAGGGCAACTTTCAACTGCCGAGGTACGTTTATCCACATGTTGACAAATTGGAGCGCGTAGGAGATTTTGCGTGGGGGAAGTTGGTGTATGATGTGCTCATTGAAAATATTGAGGCACACTTGGCTGGGGCAGCAGGGTATTTTGATGGTTGCACCATTGGATTGTTGGCATGGGTGAGTGAAAGGATCACTTCTTTGGGGTTCGCAATAAGCGTTTTCGAATACCCAATATTTTTTCGATGGTCCGACTCCAAAATACCAGCCGATGAACGTCAGGCTAAACATCTTTTTAGGCAACTCACACCAGATAATGTAACAATTTGATTTATGCATTTTCATTGTGTTATTTGCTTACCTAATAAACAAATGTACAATTTGTTTATATGTTTATTAGGTTATATCATTCTCCGTGCACAAAGAAGAGAAAAATTTTATGGTTTCACCTGTGGAAGAACTATCTAGTCCTATTGCTGCAGCTTTGGAGGTCGGTGGAAAAGTGGAAGTCAGGCGTGTAAGTGAAGAGTACTATTAATGAGATGGACATGTCCCATTTGTAAACCAACGTTACACTAATCATTGTTTATTTTATGTGAACTGCAGCAGCATTTTGGAAATGCACAACAAGTGAAGATGAAGAATGTGAGATTAGTGTTAGAGTAGGTGACCAACAAGCCAACATGTGGCTGTGGTCTTTCGTGTTTATTATTGTAATAAACGAACCTTTATTCGTATTAATGATAAAACACATTGGCATTCTATATCTTTGTCCCTTTGTCACAAGCATAGATATAGTCCTTACAGTTATTACAAGTACTAGTAATTGATCGTTAGGATCATGAGATATTTACTTAAGTATTATAACTGTTAAACCTGTTCCTAGTCGAAGGGTTACGCCACTAATGAGGATATCGGCCTTTCCCATAAAGACTAGCACTTAGTGCATGTGTACTGCATCTCATCAGTAAACAGTATTGTGATATCGGCATGCATAAGTGGGTGCTCGTAAGTTGACGAGTTCACTGAACTCCCTCACCCTAGAAATCTCTAAGTGGTTCCCAATAATCGAGTAGAGATATCTATGGTATAGTTGTACACCATTAGTCCTTATGACCTAGACATCACCGTGACTTCACTAGAGGACCAGCTGTATCGTGACCTGTCCCTGAGTTCCACCGAGAACCATCCCAAGGGCCAGTGTTCGTGCAGTCCGAAATCTAGTGGGAGGTCTGTGCATTGTAGTCGGGGATTCGATCGCTAGAATAGTCTTGGATGTCCTGTGTGTTCTGAAAGTTTGTAATCATTCTAAGTCTCTGGCCAGAGCTGACTAAGTGATGATTAGAGAATTCGATTCTCTAAGTCATGCACGTAAGGATTACAACACTTAGAACGATCGCACCGTCATCGAACATATAAAGAGGTCTCGATGAACCAATGCCTCTAGTTCGATCGGGACATATGAATCGAAGGGACCGTACTGTACGTTAACTATATCTGAAGGTTCTTGCAGGCACTTCATTTGTATCTAGGGAATCATGACGCGTAGTTGCTAGACGCCAATCTTGATTTGTTGGGTGATTAAGGTGAAACGAGCTTCATCTTAATCGTAACTCGAAGGGGACGAGTTTTGACCACAAAGGGTTGTGGGCCCACGGCTAGCTTACACCTGAACCATCGAGGGTCACACTGCTCGTGCACATGAGATCTTTGAATAAACGGTCAGAGATAAAATAGTTTATCTTTGCATAATTGGAAGTCAATATGATTGAGTCCAACATTCGTAATTTGGAATTATGAATGAGAATAAGAAAAGGAAAAGAATAAGCGAACATGTTAGTGAACTTTCTAAATCGGGAAGTTTCCAAATTTAGAAAGTCCACTGAACTAGGGTTTCCACTTTTGGAAAGTTGGAAAATAAGAGATGGCACTCGTAATGACGAGAAAATTATAATGACTCGGAAATTGTAATCGTTACAATTTTTCGATCATTGAATTGAGAGATACGAGCGATTAAAGAAACTGACGAGCTTAAGCTGTTGGGCCCAGTCCAACTTAAGCCCGCTAGGGTTTCATGCAAGGGACTATAAATACATGATTTATAACCCTAGCACAAAAAAATAACAAGAAAACCCTAACCCTAAGCGGCCACCCTCTCTCTCTCGCCCTCTCTTCCGCGCGGCCACCACCGCACCGCCGTCGCCGCTCCGTCGCCGGAAACGGCCGTTCCTCGGCCGGCTTTTGTTCGGTATTCTTTCTCCTTTATTTTCTTTCCGTTTTATTCTAACTACTTCGTGTCTAGTGCCACGATTTAGTAGATCGAAGTATACGAGGTGAAATCCGAGAGGAGGAAGACTGTAGATCGAAGAATCGAGGAGCAACGCACGAGCCGAAGCCGCACGCTGCCCCACGCGCCGCCCCGAAGCCGCGCGTACGCTACACGCGCCGCCGTGACCTCACGCGCCGCTGCTGCCCACGCACCGCTGCTGCCCCGATTCTACGGATTGGTTTCCGTAGTAATCACGACGTATCGTTCGCTCCTACCTCACGCGTCAAGAGGTAAATACACGAAACCCTAGTTTCGTTTTAGGGTTTAATTTAAACTATGATTTCATGCTTGTGTTTGTATGATTTTATGTGATTATGTGTAATCGATTAAATCGTTGCGAGCATGTTATTTGGTTTAAATTGCGAGCATGTTAATTGATTTAAATTCGGTTAAATTTATTAGCATGTATGTTGTTTTTAATTTCGCTGGAAGCGCAAAGGTACGCAATTAATTGATTTAATTCTTCGGGCATGTAATTGTGTGCTTTAAAGTCGTTTAAATCACGTAAAATTTTTGTTTTCCGCTGCGTATGCGTGCCCGAAACCCAACAATTAGAAGAGACAGAAAGGAAGAAGAAGAGAAGAAAATCTCTTATTTTTTTAAGAGGAGGAGGAGGAAGAGGAAATAGAAGAGCAAGATGAAGGGAAAAATGAAGTGGAGGAGGAAGATAAATTTTTTAATGCTGTTGAAGAACTTGGAGATGAGGAAAAAAAAGAGCAAGAAGGAGAACAAGAAGAAGAAGAAGAAGAAACTTTGATAGAAGTACTGAACATGGAGAGGGAAAGAAGGTCGAAGGCAAGAGAAGACAATCGAGGAAGAAAGAGTCGAGGACAAGAACGCAGCGTAGTCTCTACTAAACTACCCACAACAGTAATTATGATTACCAAGTCACCCTACAAAGGGAAAATGGAACGAGCCGAGGGTCTTTTGGATTTGATCCATACAGACGTATGTGGTCCACTAAGTGTTAGTGCGAAGGGTGGATACAACTACTTCGCTACCTTTACCGACGATTATTCTAGGTATGGGTATGTGAACTTGATGAAGTACAAGTCCGAAACATTTGAAAAGTTCAAAGATTTTAGACACGAAGTAGAGAAGCAACTCGGACGAAGTATTAAGAAGCTGCGATCCGATCGTGGTGGAGAATACTTGAGCATCGAGTTTATTGACTATCTAAAAGAGAATGGAATACAATCTCAATGGACTCCACCTGGAACTCCTCAACTTAATGGAGTTTCCGAACGTCGGAATAGGACCTTATTAGATATGGTTCGATCTATGATGGGGTTCATGAACTTACCGGCATACTTGTGGAGTCATGCACTTCGCACTGCCGCGTATTTGCTGAATAGAGTTAACACCAAAGCAGTTAAATCCACACCTTATGAACTTTGGCATTCCCGGAAACCCAACTACAAAAATATTAGGATATGGGGTTACCCCGCTTATGTGAAGCGATTGGTGGGAGATAAGTTGGATAGCAAATCCGAGTTGTGCTATTTTGTGGGGTATCCCGAAGACTCAATGGGATACGAATTTTATTATGTCAAGGAAGCAAAGACGTCTGTTTCGAGAAATGCCACCTTTTTGGAAAGGGAGTTTCTATCCGATAGAAAAGGCAGCATGATAGAACTTGAAGTAGTTCAAGAACCACAAAGTGAAGTTCAAGTGCAAGAACAAGTAATCGAACCAATACAACAATCCACTAATATACCTCCCGAACCTACGGTACGTAGATCCGAAAGAGTTCGGAAAATGCCGGATAGGTTATTCCTCCTCGAAAATGATGAAGATCATGTTGATCTTGGATAAGATCCAAGAACATACAATGAGGCCGTATCGGATACGGACATGGGACATTGGCTAACTGCCATGAAATCCGAAATGGACTCCATGTACTCCAACAAGGTGTGGACCTTGGTAGATCCACCTAAGGGAATTGTTCCCATAGGCTGCAAGTGGATCTATAAGAAGAAAATTGGAGTGGATGGAAAGGTATCGACCTATAAAGCTAGATTGGTAGCGAAAGGATACACTCAAAGGCAAGGCGTTGACTATGAGGAAACCTTTTCGCCAGTCGCGATGCTGAAGTCCATTAGGATTTTGCTAGCCATAGCTGCGTGGTACGACTACGAGATATGGCAAATGGATGTGAAGACCGCCTTCCTTAATGGAGATATTGAGGAAGAATTTACATGGCGCAACCGGAAGGCTTCATATCTTCTGGAAGTGAGCAAAAGGTTTGCAAGCTCCAGCGATCCATTTATGGATTGAAGCAAGCATCCCGTAGTTGGAACATAAGATTCGACTCAACTATCAAAGAGTTTGATTTTGAGAAGAATCCGGAGGAACCTTGTGTATACAAGAAGGTTAGTGGGAGGGCAGTGATATTTTTAGTGCTTTACGTTGATGACATTCTACTCATTGGGAATGACGTAGGAATGTTGCAACAAACGAAAGCATGGTTGTCCACACGTTTCTCAATGAAGGATTTGGGAGAAGCATCTTATGTATTAGGAATACGCATCTATAG
The DNA here is from genome assembly GCF_000504015.1 of Erythranthe guttata. Next base: position 603,584 of record NW_012192911.1, read on the forward strand.
AGATAGAGCAAGGAAGGTGCTTGGATTATCCCAAAGCCTGTACATAGACACCGTTATGAAACGGTTTAGCGTGGAAGAATCCAAGAAGGGATTCTTGCCAATGTCCCATGGGGTTCGTCTCTCGAAATCTATGTGTCCGCAAACACCTAGTGAAATCGAGGAGATGAAAAGGACACCTTATGCTTCTGCCATAGGAAGCATATTGTATGGCATGCTATGTACGAGACCCGATATTGCGTATGCTGTGAGTGTCACAAGCCGATATCAGTCTAACCCCGACCCAGCTCACTGGAAGGCCGTGAAAGATATCCTCAAATACTTGCGAATGACTAAGGATATATTTTTGGTCTATGGGGGTGCCGAGTTGAAATTAGAGGGCTTTACCGACTCTAGTTTTCAATCGGACGTGGACGACTCAAAGTCGAATTCTGGATTTATATTCACGCTTAATGGTGGTGCCGTGTGTTGGAAGAGTTCCAAGCAAAGCACGACGGCCGATTCCACTACCGAAGCGGAATACATTGCAGCGTCCGAAGCTGCAAAGGAAGGGACTTGGATAAGGAAGTTCATCCAAGAGTTGGGTGTCATTCCTGGTGCTAGTGATCCTGTACCGTTGTACTGTGATAACACCGGAGCCGTGGCGCAAGCTAAGGAGCCGCGATCTCATCAGAAGTCAAAGCATATTGTGAGGAAGTATCATGTGATCCGAGAGATCATTGATAGAGGTGAAGTTAAAGTAGAACGAGTCACCTCGGAAGAGAACGTTGCAGACCCCTTCACGAAGCCTTTACCGAGATCAGTCCACGAGAAACATCGAGAGTCGATGGGATTACGATTCATGGGTAGTTGGCTTTAGGTCAAGTGGGAGATTGTTAGAGTAGGTGACCAACAAGCCAACATGTGGCTGTGGTCTTTCGTATTTATTATGGTAATAAACGAACCTTTATTCGTATTAATGATAAAACAACTTGGCATTCTATATCTTTGTCCCTTTGTCACAAGCATAGATATAGTCCTTACAGTTATTACAAGTACTAGTAATTGATCGTTAGGATCATGAGATATTTACTTAAGTATTATAACTGTTAAACCTGTTCCTAGTCGAAGGGTTACGCCACTAATGAGGATATCGGCCTTTCCCATTAAGAGACTAGCACTTAGTGTATGTGTACTGGATCTCATCAGTAAACGGTATTGTGATATCGGCATGCATAAGTGGGTGCTCGTAAGTTGACGAGTTCACTGAACTCCCTCATCCTAGAAATCTCTAAGTGGTTCCCAATAATCGAGTAGAGATATCTGTGGTATAGTTGTACACCATTAGTCCTTATGACCTAGACATCACCGTAACTTCACTAGAGGACCAGCTATATCGTGACCTGTCCCTGAGTTCCACCGAGGACCATCCCAAGGGCCAGTGTTCGTGCAGTCCGAAATCTAGTGGGAGGTCTGTGCATTGTAGTCGGGGATTCGATCGCTAGAATAGTCTTGGATGTCCTGTGTGTTCTTATAGTTTGTAATCTCTCTAAGTCTCTGGCCAGAGCTGGCTAAGTGATGATTAGAGAATTCGATTCTCTAAGTCATGCACGTAACGATTACAACACTTAGAACGATCGCACGGTCATTGAACAAATAAAGAGGTCTCGATGAACCAATGCCTCTAGTTCAATTGGGACATATGAATCGAAGGGATCGTACTGTACGTTAACTATATCTGAAGGTTCTTGCAGGCACTTCATTTGTATCTAGGGAATCATGACGCGTAGTTGCTAGACGCCAATCTTGATTCGTTGGGTGATTAAGGTGAAACGAGTTTCATCTTAATCGTAACTCTAAGGGACGAGTTTTGACCACAAAGGGTTGTGGGCCCACGGCTAGCTTACACCTGAACCATCGAGGGTCACACTGCTCGTGCACGTGAGATCTTTGAATAAACGGTCGGAGATAAAATGGTTTATCTTTGCATGACTGGAAGTCAATATGATTGGGTCCAACATTCGTAATTTGGAATTATGAATGAGAATAAGAAAAGGAAAAGAATAGGCGACCATCTTAGTGGACTTTCTAAATTGGGAAGTTTCCAAATTTAGAAAGTGCACTGAACTAGGGTTTCCACTTTTGGAAATTTAGAAATCGAGAGTTGGCACTCGTAATGACGAGGACATTATAATGATTCCGAAAATGTAATTGTTACAGTTTTCCGATCATCGAGTTGTGAGAGACGAGCAAGTAAAAGAACTAACGAACTTAAGCTGTTGGGCCCGGTCCAACTTAAGCCCGTTAGGGTTTATATGCAAGACACTATAAATACTTGATTTATAGGTCTTGCACATAGACAAGACACGAAACCCTAACCCTAGCCGCTCCCTCTCTCTCGGCCACTCTCCCCCCTCGGCCACTACCGCCGCCGTCGCCGGAATCGGCCATCTCTTGGCCGATTCACATTGGTAGTTCTCTCCTTCTTTCTGTTATTCCGTTTTTCTAACTATTACATGTCTAGTGCCACGTGTTTAGTAGATCGAAGTATACGAGGTGAAATCCGAGAGGAGGAAGATCGAAGATCGAAGAATCGAGGAGCAGCACACGAGGAGACGGCGCACGCAATCCCACGCGCCGCCCGAAGACAGCGCGTGAGTCACACGCGCCGCCGTAGCTCGTCTAGTAGCTGCTGCCGTTTCGCCGCTGCTGCCCCGGATTGTACGGATTGGTTTCCGTAGCAATCTAGCTTTGCTTAGTGCGCTTACCTCACGCTTCAAGAGGTAAACTTTCGGATCCATTGTCCTTTCGATTCGTTTTCGTTTAAGTTAACATATGCATGTTCGTTTTAATAAAACTTGTATGATTTTAGGTGTCTACATGAGATTGATTTTATTATTGCGAGCATGATTGTTTGATTTAAACGCGAGCATGCTAATTGATTTAAATTCGGTTAAATAATTAAGCATGTATGTTGTTTTTAATTTCGCTGGAAGCGCAAAGGTACGCAATTAATTGTTTTCTATTATCGGGCATGTGTTTATGTGTTTTAAATTCGTTTAATTCGCATAATTTTTTTTTTCCGCTGCGTACACGTTTCCGATTCCCAACATATATGTATAATAATATAATAGTATATTTTTGTAGGCGAGTTCTTATAGCCGGGTGATTGAAAATAAAACCGCGTTGGAGATACCTTCACATGTCGAATGGGTAGAAGGATGCAGACAACAGGATGGGAATGATGATTGCGGGATTTTTGTCTGCATGTGGGCATATTGCCATGCTAGAGATGATGCTGAGACTTGGGAAAAGGCAAAAACTTGCTTGATCAAAAAACTCCGTCCAAAACTATCACTTGTCTTCTTAAAGCACCAGGGCGTGGATAGAGAGCCAGTAGATGCTGATGCTTTGAACATATTTTGAACGATTTTTAAAATTATTTTTGATTATTTTTGAACAATCTGTTTTATGGGTGTTTTTGGGTTGTGATTGTCATGAAAAATCTGTTTTTGACTGTCTTTGCATGAACAAGTACTTTTAGATTAGTGTTTTCGTGCGATGATGGTATTAAACTTGTCCCATTTTTGTGGTGTTGTGACACCTATTTTGAATAGTTTAAGTTTTTTGCACATTAGTTTTTAATACTGTGATAGTTTCTTGTCGATGCGTATAACATACCGCATCTATACTATTACAAAAAATGAGGAATACCATAATGTTGATGACTTGAATTGCTCAAATTTGTTTTGCACATTTGTGATCCATAAGTTTGGGAAAGACATATAATAGGTTTTAAATTAAGGTTGTAAGGTTTTTTCATGTTATTTTTGACTTTGGGGTTCAAAATGGAACAAATGTATCGAATTCCTTACAAGATTTACTACTAATGTACAAGGCTTCTTTGTATAAGTGATTGTTTTCATCACAAGTGACCATATTCAACACCTATCAACTCCCAAGTTGTCTCCATTCTTGTAAATGAGTCACAAAATGAATAAATGAGGGATGAGATGGTTTTCTATGGTCATATTGACCCCAAATGATACTATAACAAAGGTACCATTAATACAGTACATAAGGACTATATCGTTGGCACACGGATACTAAACAACAGTTCCGTCCATCCATATACACGCCAACGAATATACTAGTCGTTAGACCAATCAATACCATACTATTGATGACTTGAATTGCTCGATTTTTTTTATACATTTGTGATCCATAAGTGTGGGAAAGACATATAATAGGTTTTAAATTAAGGTTGTAAGGTTTTTTCAGGTTAGTTTTGACTTTGGGGTCCAAAATGGAACAAATGTATCGAATTCCTTACAAGATACACTACTAATGTACAAGGCTTCTATGTATAAGTGATTGTTTTCATCACAAGTGACCATATTCAATACCTATCAACTCCCAAGTTGTCTCAATTCTTGTAAATGAGTCACAAAATGAATAAATGAGGGATGAGATGGTTTTCTATGGTCGTGTTGACCCCAAATGATACTATAACAAGGGTACCATTAGTACAGTACATAAGGACTATATCGTGGGAACTATAATACGTAGATATTGTACGATCTATGTGTGAGTTGTGCACGTGATATACAGAACCGTAAAACAACAATAACTATAACTATATTGTATGAGTACATTTCTTACGAACAACAATAATCGATTCATCGATAGAGTTAATTTATTTAGATTTACCCAAAGTACTTACACATTCACATTACAATACGATTAACGAGCTACAATACACGACACTATTACGGTGATTAGTTAAGAAACATTACATAGGTTTGACAAATCATGTAAACTGCAAATATTACTAGGTTTAACACTATCAAACTTTGAATTACTCCAGCTTCATCTTTGGAATTATTCACTTTACTTTCGCGATGAACTTGGTTCGTCGATCCACTCGTAGCTTCACTTTCTTCATATCGAGAATAGTTGTGGGAGAAAGTTTGCCCAATTTCAAATGGCTCACACCAATGAGAATAGCCATGGTCTGGGCAACAGTAAAGTAGCCTCCCTGGATTCAAACTTGTCTCCGAAACCATGATTATTGTTTTTTTCCCGCAATCACGACGCTTGCAGTTATCTTTTTTATATTTTAAGCTACTCTTTTGAGAGTTGCTACTGGAAGAAGCCATGAATGAGAAGCAAATGAACATAATTACGTGCTATTTATAAGTTCTGACGACAAAAATAACGGCTATATTATTGTAACGGTCATAAAATTCAAATCGATTCATTTATTATTCTTCTGTGAACTATATTATGTTGTAAGTTATACCATATGAACATAACAACAATACTATTGTAACTAAAACAGTACGCTCTATTGTAACTAAAACAGTCATATCATGGTACATAATACAAATATATAAAACATAGTGCAAATGGATAAATAGTACGAAGTACATGTCAACAAAGTTCAAACAACATAAAAAGAAAGTAAAAACAACAACGCTTGATTCACTGCAATCCTTGTGGGGAGATGGGCAACCACATGTGCTCTCCTCCACCTTGTCAACACCGATTGTTGCTACGGGACTGGTTGTTTGCATGTACGGCGATTATGTCCAGGTTTACCACACCGTGCACACTTCGTAACACGGGTTTCGACTTACGATGGAATTCTTTTCGTCCTTCTACGGCCTGGTTGAGCTTTCGATGCAGGTGGATTAATAAATACATCTTCCGGGCCATGATTTGTTTGTGCATTGTACAAATCAAATTCCTCATCAAATGAAGGAATTGGATTAATTGTGTACTTATATACTTCTTTGTACAAATCAACCCTGAAACAATGATCAACAAATTCAAATACCGAATATCCTTTCGACTCAATACATGCACATGCATGTTTGCACGAAAGTTTATCCAACTGCCAAGATTTGCAAGTACAGGTCCTAGTCTCTAAATCAACACCATACGACTTATCTTCTTCATACACCTCATAATGCGTACCACTGGATCTGGTATATTTTAATAAGCGAAAGGCCGTATAGTTGATTAATAATCTCTTTTCAACTCTTGGACCCACTGTACCAGTCATGACTAAAGAATCTCCCCATCGATTACCTATCATCTTCATTATTTTGATTCGTATCGTATCAATCATGGTTGGAACTGGCACAGATCGTTCATCTTTAACCCAACCATTCCCGAATTCAACTTGGTTACTGTTCATTATTCCCCATCTATCTCCAGAAAAGTATGCATTGGCCCAACGATTGGGATCCGACTTCTGGATAAATGATTCTGCACGAGGCATTGATTAAACTATAAGAGATATATGTTCCTCAAACTCTTGTCGGGAGCAATTGCAGCCTTATGTAGAATACTCACCCAATATGCTTTGTTGTGCAATGGATACGATCTTAGAACCTTTGTTCTAAAGTTATCCTCCAAATGTCGCAAACAATAATCATGGTTGCTACCAGGAAAAACCAGTGGAATGGCTTTAATAAGCCCCGAATGACGATCAGAGAAAATTGTGTAGTTTTTCAATAAACCCCATTGTGATAAACAAGAATATCTTTCAGCTTATTACAAAACCACTCCCAATTTTTATCATTCTCGGCATCAACAATTGCATAGGCCAATGTGTATAACTCATCATTTGGATCTTTGGACACAACAGAAAGTAAGCAACCTTTGTACTTATTTTTAATATGAGTCCCATCCAAACATATCATTTGCCTACACCCACGGTGGAAACCCAAAATAGAATTTCCAAAACTAATAAAGATCCGAAGAAACTTTTGAGTTTGAGAGTCAATCTCATAATCGGCACAACTACCAGGGTTATTCAGTTTTAATGCACGACAATAACGTCTCAGTTTATCATAACAGCTCGACTCATCCCCATGAATGTCATACATTGCTTTTTCCTTACCTCTCCAAGCCGTATAGTACTTAAGCTCCACACGGTACTTTCTTTGGACCTCATTCAAAATAGCAATTGGTTTGTAACCTGGCTCATCTCTCAATTTTTGTTTCATAAGTTGCGAAATCCACGTAGCATCGGCTTTGGGATGACCCCTTGTACGAAAAGTAGCATCACCACAACTGTGCTCAAGAATACATTCGCGAATGCCGAATAACTTGTCTGATTTATGAACTTATGCATAAACCCACCATTTGCAATTTTCAACAATGCATACGGCTATGATCTTTTGTTGATCATTTTTCTTGTACTTAAAGGTTCGATTGTTAGCAATGCAGTAATTTTTTAGCATAAACCTAAAATCATTAGCATCTTTGAAAATTTGATTCTCCCCACGTATGCAATGTCTCCATGCATTAATTGAATCTCCAACCAGATTGTACTCAATTTGCAACGGACTGTTGGAATTAACAGACTCACTGGAAAATGCAAAAACAATGAAACAAATTGGATTATTACAGTGGACTACAAATAAATTATAACAATTGAAATAAGTACTTTGAGTGGAATGCTTGTATACGAGAACTCAATTTATAAGATACTTGACATACAATCATTCTATACTATCACTAGCCTTATATGATACTACGAGCGTAGTTATTCTACACTATCACTATATTAACACGATACTATGTAGTATTATATTCTATGCTATGATCACATAAACAAATTGAAAATGCATACAAAACAGAATGGGTGCATACCCGTGGCTGGGGGTCCTCCTTCTACGCCCATGAAGTTCATCAGTGCGGCTCACCACAATGTCGACCACACTCATGTGCTTTACCAAATCCAATGTAACCATATTCACCACGTCTTCGTCAGAAGTCAGTGTGACAAACATTCTTTCACGAGGAGCCAAGTATTGGAGCACCAATTTGTCGGGATGTATATCGTTCCACTTCATTAAGATAGATTCATAGATCTCCTTTAAAGTCGAATCATTCTTAATGGAAATGATGTGCAGATAATCACTATACCGACAACTTCCAATAATACCAGCGACAATGGGGTTTGATTCACCATTTGCTGCCATTGTGGGAAATTTCAGTTTTTTTTCGCGGTCGGGAAACAAAAAGTAGTAACAGAGAATATGATGAAAGGGAGAGGAGAGAGAAACAGAAGAGAAAAAATGGAAGAAAAAGGAGAGAGGAGAGAGGAGAGAGAAAGAGAAGAGAAGAAATGGAAGAAAGAGGAGAGAGGAGAGAGAGTGTATAAAGTGAAAAAAGTGGGGTCGGGGACTGAACTGCATGTTTATGTTTGCTTTAGGGACTGACCCGCTTGTGAAACGTTGCTGGGGACTGACCCGTATGTTTTGTTTTGAGTTGGGCATTTATCTGTACTTGTCCCTTTTTTAATTTATCAAATTGTTATGAACAAACTTTATTTAACTTAAATTAAGATGAATATTTTTGTTTTATGATTTAATTAAATTGTGTTTTCAATTAAATATTTATCATTAACTTAGATTTTAATTTCTTTTTAGTTTGTAGGATCATTAAAGAATTAGGAAAATTGTAAAAAAAAGATTTTTTTTACTAAATACAATATATTATAAATCCAAAGACTCAATTGTAAGGTACTACGTATATATAGTCCAACTAATCAAAACTGAATGATTGGAATGCCTCCGAATTCGTGTATATGAATATAAGTCAATATAAAATTAGAGATTGTCACAAACAATAAATAAAAACTTGTGTTGAGAAAGATTATGCAGCGGAATATAATGACACAAGTTTTAAATCATTATATATCCACAAGTATATAATTTGTGGATGGTGCCTTCATAGGCGAAAAACAGTATTCAAAAGATTACAAATAAGAAGCCAAAATTCTTCTCTTCTAAGAAGAAATCACAAGTTGATTTCTTCATAAACTAATCCCTAGAATCTAGAACAATATTGTTCAGCAACACTCTAGGAATACAAACCAGTAGTCAATGATGTTGAATACAAAACATACTCAATTTTGTAGTGAAAAATCTATAAAGAAAAGAGGGTCTTGTAAAAGATGTTCCAACACCCAAAGCTCTGCAGAAAATGTGAGAAATTAACTGAGTTCTTCTCCTATTTATAGAGTCCGAGAGCTTCTTGCATGCACAAAATTAACACACTATGAGAGATAATGGGTTAGTGGGATAATGGGTTAGTAGATTAATTAAACATGTGCTTAAATAATTATCCAGTAAGCTAACAATAACCGCCCACTAACTATAAATAATAAATTCGAATTAAAATAATAAATCCTATCATAATAGTAAATTCGAAAATAATAAAAATTAATTGAAGAAAGTGAAAACAATTAAATTGCATTTGACTCAAAAGTTAAATATACAACAATCTCCTCATTTTTTACTTTCTGGTCAAGAATCAAATTTTCATCAACTCCCCCTGCATGAAATAATTAACACTTCGAATCTTCAAACCCCTTTGAACATCAGATCACATATAATATTAAACTTAATAGCATATATTGAAATATAGGGAAGTTCCTAAATAGAAAAGGAGAATCCAAAACTAAATACAGCTGCAACAGTTCAAAAATTAAATCTCACAAAAATAAACAAGTGGGATGATTTAAAATTCAACACTTGAACCACTGCTAGAACCGGTTCCATCATCATCTTCCATTTTTATCAGAAAGGAACTCCAATATTGCAATCATTCAATATAATTAATAGCCCAAATAAAAATTAAGCAAAGCAAAATAATACATAGCCCAAATTAATACACTTTAAACAGTAACTAGGGGTGAAAGTCTGATGGATCGGATCGGAATTAGCCTTTTTTCGGAAAATTTCCAAAAAAAATCGGAAGTACAAAATCAATTCCAATTCCAAAATTTTCGGAATCTAAAAATTCATTCCAATTCCAAAAGGCCCGGAAATTTCGGAATTTCGGCAAAAAGTCGGAAATTACATAAGCTTCAAATTTTCTAAAATTTTCATATTTTTTTCAAAAATAAGAACATCCACGTCGATAAAAGTAAAACTAAGGGCATCTCCGACCGGATGCCATAACGCCATTTTTTCATCTAATTTAGGTGTTTTTAGCCTCCCACCCGAAACTCCTATATCACCATTACACCTAAAATTATAGAGATTTGGTTTTAGCCTCCCACCTCAAATCCTATTTTTCTACCAAATTGTTTGGTGAAGGAATTTTCATCTCCCACCGGTCCACCATTTTCCTATTTTTTCCACCAAATCCTATTTTTCCTACCAAATATAGAGGTGAAAATAGGATTTGGCGTGATTAACACCATTTTATTAAGTACCATATAAAATGACTATTTTAACTAATTGCACCTAATTACCAACTTATTAGCATATTTATCGTAAATACATTGGTATTAATTATTAAATTAGTTTTTAAAATATAAATACATTTGTTATTATTAACAAAACATTAATTCTAAAGATATAAATATGCTTATTTTTAATTAATTTGTATATTTTGTTGTTATCAATGTTTATTAGTTCATTTTTTTTTACTTAACTAATACGCTAATTGCTATTAATAAAATATAATAAGCAACAATAGAATGTTAACGAAACAAACTTTAATTGATGCAATACAGGACGAGATATTTAAATTGAAATACATAGCTCATAAAATAACAAACAACATAACATGATAACAAAACATGATAAACAATAAAACAAATTATATAAATTTAAATCATCATGAACTGCTTATTTAAATTCTCATGTCGTATTTAATAGTCTTTGTTGTCATAGTTGTTGTCGTTCGGAGATTCCGGGACATAAAATTGAGTTCGTGTTATTTCATGTTTAGACAGTTTTTTAATATTGATAACAACTACTAAATTTCAGTTAAAAAAAATAAATAAAAATAAACACAACATAATATCTAATAATACTTCCAACAACAATTCATTATGTCAAAATCTTAAACAAAAATTATAGGTGTACTTTTCAGAAAATAAGTATTATATAATATATATTATTTATAGGTGTATTTTTCGGAAAACAATTGGAATTGAATCGGATCGGAAATCGGAAATTCCAAATTTATTGTATATAATTCCAATTCCAATCCAAAAATATCGAAAAAATTGGAAATCGGAATTTCGGAAGTCGGAATAAAAAAAAACTGTTCCAAAATCGAAACTTTTCGGATCAGAACCGGCGGAAATTGAAAATTCCGTTCCAACTTGCACCCTTATCAGTAACTATGATAATGAAAGTGCCAAAATTAAAAGTAGGGGCCTACACTCACGAATTTAGCAAGATAGATATTAAGAATGATTTAAAAAATCGTGAAACATGAAAATCTCACTACTTGTAAGAAATAATAGTATGAAAATCTTGGATAAGTATATAATAGCCTTTTTTTGAATAAAAATAAAAATACAAGGATTACCACAAATATTGTTAACACTGAGAAATGGCAATTTAGGGCTTTTATTTATTTCCGCACTCTTTGTTTTTTATCATTTTATTTTATTGTGCAACAGTTAATCCTGTTTCCCTTTTTTGTTTTTTTTAAATGAGAATCAAGTTGTTGCACTAGGATCTTAAGAGGAATAGAAACTCAAATCCCAACATCCAAACCTCAGGGAGACCAATATAAACAATAATCCAAAAATAATCATGTTACAACTTTAGATGTTCTACATAGTGATCATGCCAAGAGATCTTCAAGGTTTAGAAAATCTCTCATAGTCAAGAGTTGCAGTAAATATATCTGCTAATTGATTTTCTGTAGACACATATTTCAAGCAGATAATATTCTTTTCAACTATATCACGGACAAAATGATGCTTAATATCAATATGCTTAGTCCGTGAGTGTTGTGCATGATTTTGGAAATGTCAATGGCACTAGAATTATCACATGGTCAAGGTATCTTTAGATAGGCCATAATCATTTCGAACAAACTGATTAAGTTCCTTTTGCATAGCATTAATCCAGAAGTCATCTTTCAATGCTTCTGTGATGTTCTTAGGTTTAATGGAGGAAATAAAACACGATACATCATAATCAACCCATAAGTTGGACAAATAAGTCAGTTATACCATCTCTCTGTATTTTACCTTTTCCTTACCCCTTGTGCGCATTTTATCAAAGACATCTCCAACAACTTGTGAGGTGGGATGATTCTTTTGAATTCTGCTGGATGGCTCTTTTCTGTGCACATCTGTCCTTTGATTATCTGTGTCTGAATCAGATTCATCTATATCTGCTGAAATTGGACAAGGAATTGCTGAAGGTGTTGTTTCACTTGGATCAACACTTCCATTATTACTCACTGATCTTGAAGTGGACGTTGTAGTAGACTTCCTTGTCTGGTGCATCTTCAGAATGTGCCTTTGACATTTCTCGCACAGCGGAAGTGGAAGATATATAAACTAATCGTAGCATCTCTCGATAATCTACCCTCTCTTTTGTCCAAGTTCTTATCCTATCAGATAAATCACCTATGACTTGAGAAATTGGGTGATTCTTTTGTATTTTGCTTGGAGCTTGTCTTACCAGAGGATGTGTGATAAGTGTTCGTTTTACACGATTTTTACTTATCGAATCTTTCAGTTTTGGTCTTCGTTCGTCTGAGTTTCGGCTTTATTTCTACATATTATGCGTTTCTTGTTTTATTTCTTTTTTTAGGTTTTGTAAGCTATTTTTGTCGAGTCAAAGCCATTTGAAAGCGAAACAGATTTTTCAAGCCAAATTTAGTGGCCAAGAAGACCCAGATCGCGATACAGGGAATGCGTCTCGCGATCTGGGGTTGTCACAGAAGGCTTCCTGATCCAGACCCAGATCGAGATACAGGGAATGCGTATCGCGATCTGGGGGTTGTCACAGAAGGCTTTTTGCTCAAGATCCAGATCGTGATCCAGCATCTCCGTATCGCAATCTGGGGGTCTCACAGTGCAGTTTTGCTTTTAATCCTGACCGCGATACACATCTCCAGATCGCGATTTGGCAAGATGGTGGGCTGTTCGTGGAGGCCGTATCGTGATCCAGCCACTCCGTATCGCAATCTGGGCACGGTTTTTGAGAGAATATATTTTTAATGCAAAGATTCTTGAGGAAGCTTTGCATTAACTATACATGGGAAGGCCCTTTCATTCTTCATTCTTTTTCGACTTTTTACGGTTTTCGACAGTTCTTCGCGGGAATCTTCAACGGGGGTTTCAACTTGGGTTTTTCTTACACAATTTCTTTATGTTTTATTTTTCATTTCCTGTGTACATTCTGTTGACACTAAGTTTGTTATGAACTAAGAACATTTTCTTCTAGGGTAATGAAACCTTGTATATATTGATTTCGATCTCTATTTCTGTTATCTATTTGTCGTATTTTGATTCCGTTTATGTTTTCTTGTATTAAATTCTTCTGATTGATTTATCATCTCTCGGATTGATATTAAATAGGAATGAACTCGAGAGAGGATTTCTTGTTTGAAGTTAGGAAAACATAGCTCGAGTTGTGGAAACGGAGACGTTAAACACCTCGGGTAGCCCTTAAGGGCTTGACCTGAATGCTCTCTTAATATCAGGTTCTGAACGGAGACGTGGGACCTATGGGTAGATTCTAGCTACACCGGAGACGGGGGTTAGAGTACTTTAGTGTATGGGTTAACGAATAGGAATTTGACTTTAGATAACGGATTTGTAGATCGTTGTTGATTATACATTGGTGGATTTTGCCCTAAAAGTCTCTTTTAAATCGAAACCCTCCCGTTTAGAGTTGTCGCTATTATGTTTACGTATTTTCTATATATTTGCATGCTCTCAACCTTGTTTGTTATTGATCTAGGGTTTATCATCATTCCAACCATTTACGATCGGCCATATAATATAATGATAATATAATTACATAACTCGGCATGTGAATCTATAGGTCCCTGTGGATCGATATCTGGAACCATTGTACTATAAAATTCGATATTGTATACTTGCGGTAATTTATACGTGAGGAAAATGCATATCAAGTTTTTGGCGTTGTTGCCGAGGACCAATTTGATTCTATCTTTGTTGATAGTGTTACCAATTATATGATTATTACTTTAGCCATTTATCTGTTTTATTTTCGATTTTTAATTTGATTTTAACCGATCACTTTGTTTATGCCCAGGTATCAAAATATGGAAATCATACCCTACGATCCCGAGATTGAAAGGACATTCCGAAGATGAAGAGCCACGCGCAACCAACATAGTGAAGCAATGGCCGATGATCAAGGAAAACCAGAGCACCTGGCCTTTGAGTACGATCGAGAGCCAGGAAGAGAGCACGAGCAACAAAGACCGAACCTACCACCCGAGTGAACAATGCGAGAATACCGAACTCCAGCTATGAATGAGAACTATTCGGGAATCAGAAAACTGACGATAGCCGCAAACAACTTCGAGCTAAAGACGGGGCTCATTAACATGGTCATGGCGAACCAATTCTCTGGAGCAGCCACTGCAGATCCAAATCTCCATCTTGCCAATTTCTTGGAGGTTTGTGACACAATCAAGGTTAATGGCATTTTCGATGATGCTATTCGGTTGTAGTTATTCTCATTCTCAGTTAGAGACAAAGCGAAGAGTTGACTTCAGATTCTTAATCCCGGATCACTTACTTTTTGGGAAGAATTATCACAAGCCTTTCTGGCGCGATTCATTCCACCATCAAAGACGGCACACTTACGAAGAGATGTAGGCAACTTCAGACAAATGAGCCAAGAGCCGATGCACGAGTCATGGGAAAGGTTCAAGGACTTATTACGACAATTCCCACAACACGGATTCAACTTGTGGGATCAAATGAAGTTGTTCTACAATGGAATCGATCAACCCGCCTGATCTCTAGTCGATGCTGCTTTAGGTGGATAATTGCAAAACAAGACTCCCACAGACGCTCGAGACATTGTCGAGCGAATGTGTGAAAATGCCTACCGTTGGCTGTCCGAACGAAGTGGTACACAAAAGGTGGTCAGAGTCCACCAAATCAACCCATTAGCCTCGCTATAAGAACAGTTAACGACCCCATCAAATCAGGTCGCCCAATTGTCAGTTCTAGAGCTACAAACCGAACAATTAGCAGCAAATGACGATTGGGAGCATGCACACTATATGAACAACCGATTCAACAATTTCCGGGAAAACAACAATCAGAATCAAAACCCTACTCATTACTACCCGGGAATTCGGAATCACGAGAACTGATCCTACGCCAATTCAAAGAATACTCTCCAACCACCTTCCGATTATAACCATCAAAGAGAGCAACGAGGGCTGACTTATGACGAGCGTCTTCATCGACAAGAACAGGATATGGAGGGCCTGAATTCAACAACGAAGTGTTGGGTTTCGGGCACGCATACGCAGCGGAAAACAAAAATTTTACGTGATTTAAACGACTTTAAAGCACACAATTACATGCCCGAAGAATTAAATCAATTAATTGCGTACCTTTGCGCTTCCAGCGAAATTAAAAACAACATACATGCTAATAAATTTAACCGAATTTAAATCAATTAACATGCTCGCAATTTAAACCAAATAACATGCTCGCAACGATTTAATCGATTACACATAATCACATGAAATCATACAAACACAAGCATGAAATCATAGTTTAAATTAAACCCTAAAACGAAACTAGGGTTTCGTGTATTTACCTCTTGACGCGTGAGGTAGGAGCGAACGATACGTCGTGATTACTACGGAAACCAATCCGTAGAATCGGGGCAGCAGCGGTGCGTGGGCAGCAGCGGCGCGTGAGGTCACGGCGGCGCGTGTAGCGTACGCGCGGCTTCGGGGCGGCGCGTGGGGCAGCGTGCGGCTTCGGCTCGTGCGTTGCTCCTCGATTCTTCGATCTACAGTCTTCCTCCTCTCGGATTTCACCTCGTATACTTCGATCTACTAAATCGTGGCACTAGACACGAAGTAGTTAGAATAAAACGGAAAGAAAATAAAGGAGAAAGAATACCGAACAAAAGCCGGCCGAGGAACGGCCGTTTCCGGCGACGGAGCGGCGACGGCGGTGCGGTGGTGGCCGCGCGGAAGAGAGGGCGAGAGAGAGAGGGTGGCCGCTTAGGGTTAGGGTTTTCTTGTTATCTGTGCTAGGGTTATAAATCATGTATTTATAGTCCCTTGCATGAAACCCTAGCGGGCTTAAGTTGGACTGGGCCCAACAGCTTAAGCTCGTTAGTTTCTTTAATCGCTCTCATCTCTCAATTCAATGATCGAAAAATTGTAACGATTACAATTTCCGAGTCATTATAATTTTCTCGTCATTACGAGTGCCATCTCTTATTTTCCAACTTTCCAAAAGTGGAAACCCTAGTTCAGTGGACTTTCTAAATTTGGAAACTTCCCGATTTAGAAAGTTCACTAACATGTTCGCCTATTATTTTCCTTTTCTTATTCTCATTCGTAATTCCAAATCACGAATGTTGGATTCAATCATATTGACTTCCAATCATGCAAAAATAAACTATTTTATCTCTGACCGTTTATTCAAAGATCTCATGTGCACGAGCAGTGTGACCCTCGATGGTTCAGGTGTAAGCTAGCCGTGGGCCCACAACCCTTTGTGGTCAAAACTCGTCCCTTAGAGTTACGATTAAGACGAAGCTCGTTTCACCTTAATCACCCAACGAATCAAGATTGGCGTCTAGCAACTACGCGTCATGATTCCCTAGATACAAATGAAGTGCCTGCAAGAACCTTCAGATATAGTTAACGTACAGTACGGTCCCTTCGATACACATGTCCCGATCGAACTAGAGGCATTGGTTCATCGAGACCTCTTTATATGTTCAATAACGGTGCGATCGTTCTAAGTGTTGTAATCCTTACGTGCATGACTTAAAGAATCGAATTCTCTAATCATCACTTAGTCAGCTCTGGCCAGAGACTTAGAATGATTACAAACTTTCAGAACACACAGGACATCCAAGACTATTCTAGCGATCGAATCCCCGACTACAATGCACAGACCTCCCACTAGATTTCGGACTGCACGAACACTGGCCCTTGGGATGGTCCTCGGTGGAACTCAGGGACAGGTCACGATACAGCTGGTCCTCTAGTGAAGTCACGGTGATGTCTAGGTCATAAGGACTAATGGTGTACAACTATACCATAGATATCTCTACTCGATTATTGGGAACCACTTAGAGATTTCTAGGGTGAGGGAGTTCCTCGTCAACTTACGAGCACCCACTTATGCATGCCGATATCACAATACCGTTTACTGATGAGATGCAGTACACATACACTAAGTGCTAGTCTTAATGGGAAAGGCCGATATCCTCATTAGTGGCGTAACCCTTCGACTAGGAACAGGTTTAACAGTTATAATACTTAAGTAAATATCTCACGATCCTAACGATCAATTACTAGTACTTGTAATAACTGTAAGGACTATATCTATGCTTGTGACAAAGGGACAAAGATATAGAATGCCAATGTGTTTTATCATTAATACGAATAAAGGTTCGTTTATTACAATAATAAACACGAAAGACCACAGCCACATGTTGGCTTGTTGGTCACCTACTCTAACAATCTCCCACTTGACCTAAAGCCAACTACCCATAAATCGCAATCCCATCGACTCTCGATGTTTCTCATGGACCGATCTCGGTAAAGGCTTCGTGAAGGGGTCTGCAACGTTCTCTTCCGAGGTAACTCGTTCTACCTTAACTTCACCTCTATCAATGATCTCTCGGATCACGTGATACTTCCTCAGAATATACTTCGACTTCTGATGAGATCTCGGCTCCTTAGCTTGCGCCACGGCTCCGGTGTTATCACAGTACAACGGTACTGGATCACTAGCATCAGGAATGACACCCAACTCTTGGATGAATTTCCTTATCCAAGTCCCTTCCTTTGCAGCTTCAGACGCTGCAATGTATTCCGCTTCGGTAGTGGAATCGGCCGTCGTGCTTTGCTTGGAACTCTTCCAACACACGGCACCACCATTAAGCGTGAATATAAATCCAGAATTCGACTTTGAGTCGTCCACGTCCGATTGAAAACTAGAGTCAGTGAAACCCTCTAATTTCAACTCGGCACCCCCATAGACCAAAAATATATCCTTAGTTCTTCGCAAGTACTTGAGGATATCTTTCACGGCTTTCCAGTGAGCCGGGCCGGGGTTAGACTGATATCTGCTTGTGACACTCACAACATACGCAATATCGGGTCTCGTACATAGCATGCCATACATTATGCTTCCTATGGCAGAAGCATAGGGCGTCCTTTTCATCTCCTCGATTTCACTAGGTGTTTGGGGACACATAGATTTCGAGAGACGAACCCCATGGGACATTGGCAAGAATCCCTTCTTGGATTCTTCCATGCTAAACCGTTTCATAACGGTGTCTATGTACAGGCTTTGGGATAAGCCAAGCATCTTTCTTGCTCGATCTCTATAGATGCGTATTCCCAATACGTAAGATGCTTCTCCCAAATCCTTCATTGAGAAACGTGTGGACAACCATGCTTTCGTTTGCTGCAACATTCCTACATCATTCCCAATGAGTAGAATGTCGTCAACGTAAAGCACTAAAAATATCACTGCCCTCCCACTAACCTTCTTGTATACACAAGGTTCCTCCGGATTCTTCTCAAAATCAAACTCTTTGATAGTTGAGTCGAATCTAATGTTCCAACTACGGGATGCTTGCTTCAATCCATAAATGGATCGCTGGAGCTTGCAAACCTTTTGCTCACTTCCAGAAGATATGAAGCCTTCCGGCTGCGCCATGTAAATCTCTTTCTCAATGTCTCCATTAAGGAAGGCGGTCTTCACATCCATTTGCCATATCTCGTAGTCGTACCACGCAGCTATGGCTAGCAAAATCCTAATGGACTTCAGCATCGCGACTGGCGAAAAGGTTTCCTCATAGTCAACGCCTTGCCTTTGAGTGTATCCTTTCGCTACCAATCTAGCTTTATAGGTCGATACCTTTCCATCCACTCCAATTTTCTTCTTATAGATCCACTTGCAGCCTATAGGAACGATTCCCTTAGGTGGATCTACCAAGGTCCACACCTTGTTGGAGTACATGGAGTCCATTTCGGATTTCATGGCAGTTAGCCAATGTCCCATGTCCGCATCCGATACGGCCTCATTGTATGTTCTTGGATCTCGTCCAAGATCAATATGATCTTCATCATTTTCGAGGAGGAATAACCTATCCGGCATTTTGCGAACTCTTTCGGATCTACGTACCGTAGGTTCAGGAGGTATATTAGTGGTTTGTTGTATTGGTTCGATTTCTTGATCTTGTGTTTGAACTTCACTTTGTGGTTCTTGAACTACTTCAAGTTCTATCATGCTGCCCTTTCTATCGGATAGAAACTCCCTTTCCAAAAAGGTGGCATTTCTCGAAACAAACGTCTTTGCTTCTTTGACATAATAAAACTCGTATCCCATTGAGTCTTCGGGATACCCCACAAAATAGCACAAGTCGGATTTACTATCCAACTTATCTCCCACTAATCGCTTCACATAAGCGGGACAACCCCATATCCTAATATGTTTGTAATTGGGTTTCCGGGAATGCCAAAGTTCATAAGGTGTGGATTTAACTGCTTTGGTGTTAACTCTATTCAGCAAATACGCGGCAGTACGAAGTGCATGACCCCATAAGTATGCCGGTAAGTTTGTGAACCCCATCATTGATCGAACCATATCTAATAAAGTTCGATTCCGACGTTCGGACACTCCATTAAGTTGAGGAGTTCCCGGTGGAGTCCATTGGGACTGTATCCCATTTTCTTTTAGATAGTCAATGAACTCGATGCTCAAGTATTCTCCACCACGATCGGATCGCAGCTTCTTAATACTTCGTCCGAGTTGCTTTTCTACTTCGTGTCTAAAATCTTTGAACCTTTCAAATGTTTCAGACTTGTACTTCATCAAGTATACATACCCATACCTAGAATAATCATCGGTAAAGGTAGCGAAGTAGTTATATCCACCCTTCGCACTAACACTTAGTGGACCACATACGTCTGTATGGATCAAATCCAAAAGACCCTCGGCTCGTTCCATTACCCCTTTGTAGGGTGACTTGGTCATTTTCCCTTTATGCAAGATTCACAAGTTTGTAGTGATTTCACGTCCTCCAAAGAGAACAATCCTTCACTAACAAAATCGTTCATCCTTCTTAAAGAGACATGACCTAATCTAGCGTGCCAAAGTTGTGCGGGGTTTTGATCTATCTCTTTACGTTTTGCTGATATAACATTAATAGGTATTTCACTTGGATTTAGTTCATACAGGTTGTTTAATAGTCGTCCTTTGCAAATCAAATTCTCATTCTTTTGTATAATGCAAATCGAATTTCCAAAAACAAAAGTAAAACCTTCAATATCTAGTACAGGAATAGAAATGAGGTTTCTAATGAGCGACGGAACAAATAAACAATCGTTCAAAACAATAGGAAAACTAAAATCCAAAACATTTAAGTAAATTGTGCCAATGGCTTCAGCAGCAACTCTTGCTCCATTCCCCATCCTTAGGTAGGTCTCACCCGCTCTAAGTCTTCGACTTCTTGTCATTAGCTGCAAATCATTGCACAAATGTGAGCCACAGCCCATATCCAATACCCAAGAAGAAGAGTTGACAGACAAATTTACGTCAATGAAATACGTACCCTTTTCAGAACCTTTCTGCTTTAGGTAAGCCTTGCAGTTGCGGCGCCAATGTCCTTTCTTTCCACAGTGATGGCAAGCATCATCAACTTGTTTGCTAACCTTTGCTTTGGGGCCCCCACTACCTTCACCCACTTCGAACTTGCTGTTAGGGAAAAGAACTCTTTCCTTTCTCTTCTTTTGGAAAGAACTCTTCTTTCCAGAAGTAGCAGCAACGAGAACAGACTTCTCTTTCTTAATGGTGGACTCGAAGCTGACCAACATGTTCATTAACTCATCCAATGGAGGATCTAGTTTGTTCATGTTGAAGTTCACTATGAACGATTCATAGGAACTAGGAAGAGACAACAGGATCAAATCCAACGAGAGCTCGGCCGGGAGGGTGACATCAAGATTCACTAGCTTTTCAAGGAGAGTGATCATTTTGAGACAGTGCTCGTGGACCGAAGTCCCTTCGCGCAGTCTCGCTGTGATCAACTCCTTTGTAGCAGCGTACCTCGATGCCCTAATATTCTCACTATACATGCTATCGAGATGAGCCTTTATATCGAAAGCATGTAAGTGAGACTCATATTTCCTCGCAAGCGCGGGCTCCATGGCGGCTATCATATAGCACCTAGCATGGGTGTCATCTTTCTTCCAAACTTCATAAGTTTCCTTTTCAGCATCAGTCGCTGTGGCAGGTATAGTGGCGGGAAGCCTCTCGTTCAAAACGTAGAGACGCCCCTCAACAGTTAGCACAAGCTTAAGACTACGCAACCAATCTAGGTAATTAGGGCCATTGAGTTTATTGTCGAGGATTGACATTATGGGATTCTTAGACATGATTATCTGAGACATATAGAGAAGAGGATTATTAGAGATTCGCGTTAAATGATTGTTACAATTAAATGTTTGGACTTGTGTTATTTAATTGTTCTCCCACTAATTTTATCGAGTTCCACTTCCCTCTAGTAGACAAACGAGAAAACTGATTTTTCTTAATGGGCTTTAGGTCCAATAGACAAATATAACCCGTAGTTAATCTAGCCCGATTATATTTGCCCAAAGGTAGATCACAATCAATCATATCCACAATATGACCCTAAATTAATTTTCCTCACACTTGATAATGACCTAAGTTAATCTCGCGAATATCAAAATCGTCGTGTGTCAAGTCTAACCTACCAATCAAAGATGCTCATAGAACTCGATTATGCCAAACTAATGCAGTCCCTAGTTAATCTAGCCGACCACGTTAATTCAACATAACCCTTTTCTATGGCTACCTTCATCAATATGTCAATTGAATTACAGCTTACTCTACCATAGCACTCCCCGCTAACACGGCTTACTGCACTATAGTAAAGGGCTACACATAATCCAACCGTTGGCAGAAGGAAAGAAATAACTCAACAGATTGGGTTTTTCTTTACAGCTTGAAATGATTCTTAATTAAAAGAATGAGGGATTTTAATTAGAGTGTTTTATCTCATCAGAAGGTTTTGGATTGGTCTATGTGATTCCTACATCTATGTTCTCTAAAGGTATATGGAAGCGCATATTGTCCTAAGAGGAACATACGACCTAACTATATAATTAATTACATTAATTAATTATCGGGTTTTCAAAATAATTATAGAACCTCAACTTACATAAATCATTCAAATAATGTTGAGGTACTACTAATTAAATTGAATATATAATCAATATTATATATGTGTTCTATTAATTGAAATCAATTTAACAATTTAAATTAATTAATTAATCTAACACCTATTTACTAAAATAGATGATTGTCGATCCAATTATCTAATTGGGATTAATTGAAAATAATTTTCCAAAAATTAAAATCAATTTGTTTTAAGTTTAATTTTAGAAATCTGAAATAAAAAATTTTTTTTTTTTTTTATTTTTTCAGTGGACCGGTTCGGCCCAACCGGTCTGACCGGTTCGGACCGAATCGGGCCGGTTCTGTCCGGTCCAGCTGACCCAAATCAGTGGGCCGGGTCAGTCGGACCGAGAACCGGTCTGACCGACCCGAATCCACTTGGATTCGGTCAACCAAAACGCACATAACCATCGAACCGGCCGGTTCGACCGGTTCGATCCGAATAATTTAAAAACCGACATTTTAAAATAATTTCAGATCCGATTTTCCAATTTTAAACAATTTTAAAGCTGGAAAAATTCTAAACAATATTTCAAAAATATTTTAAACTTACGAAAACTCCCAATTACATAATACGACAATCGCTACTTTAATAAATCGAACATGCATATTAAAACGAACGCAATTAATTGCGCAACGAGCTCTGATACCACTGTTGGGTTTCGGGCACGCATACGCAGCGGAAAACAAAAATTTTACGTGATTTAAACGACTTTAAAGCACACAATTACATGCCCGAAGAATTAAATCAATTAATTGCGTACCTTTGCGCTTCCAGCGAAATTAAAAACAACATACATGCTAATAAATTTAACCGAATTTAAATCAATTAACATGCTCGCAATTTAAACCAAATAACATGCTCGCAACGATTTAATCGATTACACATAATCACATAAAATCATACAAACACAAGCATGAAATCATAGTTTAAATTAAACCCTAAAACGAAACTAGGGTTTCGTGTATTTACCTCTTGACGCGTGAGGTAGGAGCGAACGATACGTCGTGATTACTACGGAAACCAATCCGTAGAATCGGGGCAGCAGCGGTGCGTGGGCAGCAGCGGCGCGTGAGGTCACGGCGGCGCGTGTAGCGTACGCGCGGCTTCGGGGCGGCGCGTGGGGCAGCGTGCGGCTTCGGCTCGTGCGTTGCTCCTCGATTCTTCGATCTACAGTCTTCCTCCTCTCGGATTTCACCTCGTATACTTCGATCTACTAAATCGTGGCACTAGACACGAAGTAGTTAGAATAAAACGGAAAGAAAATAAAGGAGAAAGAATACCGAACAAAAGCCGGCCGAGGAACGGCCGTTTCCGGCGACGGAGCGGCGACGGCGGTGCGGTGGTGGCCGCGCGGAAGAGAGGGCGAGAGAGAGAGGGTGGCCGCTTAGGGTTAGGGTTTTTTTTTTTTTTTTTTTTGTTATGTGTGCTAGGGTTATAAATCATTGCATGAAACCCTAGCGGGCTTAAGTTGGACTGGGCCCAACAGCTTAAGCTCGTTAGTTTCTTTAATCGCTCGTATCTCTCTCGTATCTCTCAATTCAATGATCGAAAAATTGTAACGATTACAATTTCCGAGTCATTATAATTTTCTCGTCATATTTTCCAACTTTCCAAAAGTGGAAACCCTAGTTCAGTGGACTTTCTAAATTTGGAAACTTCCCGATTTAGAAAGTTCACTAACATGTTCGCTTATTCTTTTCCTTTTCTTATTCTCATTCATAATTCCAAATTACGAATGTTGGACTCAATCATATTGACTTCCAATTATGCAAAGATAAACTATTTTATCTCTGACCGTTTATTCAAAGATCTCATGTGCACGAGCAGTGTGACCCTCGATGGTTCAGGTGTAAGCTAGCCGTGGGCCCACAACCCTTTGTGGTCAAAACTCGTCCCCTTCGAGTTACGATTAAGATGAAGCTCGTTTCACCTTAATCACCCAACGAATCAAGATTGGCGTCTAGCAACTACGCGTCATGATTCCCTAGATACAAATGAAGTGCCTGCAAGAACCTTCAGATATAGTTAACGTACAGTACGGTCCCTTCGATACACATGTCCCGATCGAACTAGAGGCATTGGTTCATCGAGACCTCTTTATATGTTCAATAACGGTGCGATCGTTCTAAGTGTTGTAATCCTTACGTGCATGACTTAAAGAATCGAATTCTCTAATCATCACTTAGTCAGCTCTGGCCAGAGACTTAGAATGATTACAAACTTTCAGAACACACAGGACATCCAATACTATTCTAGCGATCGAATCCCCGACTACAATGCACAGACCTCCCACTAGATTTCGGACTGCACGAACACTGGCCCTTGGGATGGTCCTCGGTGGAACTCAGGGACAGGTCACGATACAGCTGGTCCTCTAGTGAAGTCACGGTGATGTCTAGGTCATAAGGACTAATGGTGTACAACTATACCATAGATATCTCTACTCGATTATTGGGAACCACTTAGAGATTTCTAGGGTGAGGGAGTTCAGTGAACTCGTCAACTTACGAGCACCCACTTATGCATGCCGATATCACAATACCGTTTACTGATGAGATGCAGTACACATACACTAAGTGCTAGTCTTAATGGGAAAGGCCGATATCCTCATTAGTGGCGTAACCCTTCGACTAGGAACAGGTTTAACAGTTATAATACTTAAGTAAATATCTCATGATCCTAACGATCAATTACTAGTACTTGTAATAACTGTAAGGACTATATCTATGCTTGTGACAAAGGGACAAAGATATAGAATGCCAATGTGTTTTATCATTAATACGAATAAAGGTTCGTTTATTACAATAATAAACACGAAAGACCACAGCCACATGTTGGCTTGTTGGTCACCTACTCTAACACGAAGAACATGGAAAAAGAAATAGATCAAATTTCCTAATCTATGTCGACGATGGCAAAGGGTGGATTTCCGAGCAATATCAAAGTCAATCCGAAAGAAAGTAGTCAAGCCATAACCACCCGAAGTGGTTTGCAAATGACCGATCCTCCTTATCCGACTAACGAGTCACCAAAGCCAGCTGAACAATCGACTCCGGTCGAGCCGGAAATCACTATTCCAGGGAGTAGTACAGAATAGTCTGGTAAGTCCAATAACATTTCTTTACCTGATAATCCTCCTCTTCTAATAACTCCTATTCCTTTTCTAGAGAGACTGAAAAAGAAGAAGCTCAAGGATCAATTTAAAAATTTCATCAAAAGGATCAAACAAATTCGAATCAACATCCCTTTTTGCAGAAGCCTTGGAGGTAATGCCATACTATACCAAGTTCATGAAGGAAGTACTATCCAAGAAAGTACGAATCGAAGAAGACGCGCCAACTTGCAGTGCCATTCTTCAGTCGAATTTACCATGGAAAATGAAAGATCCAGGGAGTTACACTATTTCTTGTATTATTGGAAATTCTACTTTTGATAAAGCTTTATGTGAATTGGGGGCAAGTATTAATTTGATGCCTATGTCTATGTTATTAAAACTAGGCTTAGGAAATTTGAACCGCACACGCATGACTCTACAATTAGCTGATCGTTCATTGAAATACCCTGATGGGATTGTAGAAGATTTGCTAGTTAAAGTAGATAAATTCATTTTGCCTGTTGCTTTTGTAGTACTTGAAATGCCAGAAGATGACGAAGCACCAATCATTCTAGGTCATCCATTCTTAGCCACTGGTAAGGCGATGATTGATATGGACTTAGGATCTTTGAAACTTAGGGTGAATGGGGACGAGGTTGTTTTGAATTCGATGAAAGCATTTAAACACTCTGAGCCTGTTGAGCATTGCAGTAGAATAGATGTGATCGAGGACAGTGTTTCCTCCATTTCTGATTTGTATAAATTATGTGATTTTGTTGAGCACTGCATTGTTAATTCTATTGATTTGCATTCTGCTTCCCCTGAAACTCCAATTGAAAATGATGTGCTTGATTGTGTGTTGTTTCTTGAGTGTGCCGAGATTTTGGGCATAGACGAGGTATGAGTCATTCATGAGATACCAGTTAGTGTGAAAACATCCCCCGTACTGGAATTGAAACAATTACCGGATTATCTTTGTTATGTTTTTCTTGGAGCAGACAAGACATATCCAGCGATTATTTCTTCTAGTTTGAGCGAGACTGAAACAAAAACACTGTTGGAAGTCCTTAGAGAATATAGGTCGGCTATAGGTGGGTCTATTGAGGATATTAAGGGAAGTAGCCCGTCTATTGTCCAACACAAAATTCTAATGGAAGACGTCTATAAACCGAGAGTTCAACCTCAGAGGCGGTTAAATCCGTCAATGAAAGAGGTAGTAAAAAAAGAAGTCTTAAAACTGTTAGGCCCCTGTATGATATATGCAATTTCTGGTAGTGCGTGGGTCAGTCCGGTACAGTTGTGCCAAAGAGAGGTGGGATGATGGTTATTGTGAATGATAAAAATGAACTAATTCTGTCTAGGACAGTCACTGGGTGGCGTGTGTGTTTCGATTACCGATTATTGAATGCAGCCACTAGAAAAGACCATTTCCCCCTTCCCTTTATCGATCAAATGCTGGACAAGTCAGGAGGATTCGAGTATTACTATTTTCTAGATGGTTATTCGGGGTACAATCAAATCTAAATCGCCCCGGATGACCAAGAGAAAACTACTTTTACTTGCCCCTACGGCACTTTTGCATTTCGTAGGATGCCTTTTGGTTTGTGTAATGCACCTGCTACCTTTCAACGATGTATGATGTCTATTTTTCATGATATGGTAGAAGACTTTCTTGAGGTGTTTATGGATGATTTTTCTATGTTTGGATCGTCTTTCGATCATTGTGTGCATAACTTAGAACTTTTTTTGAAAAGATGTACAGAAACGAACGTTGTTTTAAATTGGGAAAAATGTCATTTTATGGTTCCTGAAGGTATTGTTCTAGGTCACAAGATCTCGAAAAAGGGCCTTGAGGTGGATAGGGAAAAAATCGAAACTATTGAAAAATTGCCTCCACCAAAAGATGTCAAGGGGGTTAGAAGTTTTTTAGGGCATGCTGGGTTTTACCGTAGATTCATTAAAGATTTTTCGAAAATATTAAAACAATTATGCCATTTGCTTGAGAATGAAGCCATCTTTGATTTTGATTCTGCTTGTTTGCAGGCTTTCACGTTTCTCAAGGAGAAGCTAACCCAGTCACCGATTATGATCACTCCAAATTGGGAAGAACCATTTGAGATCATGTGCCATGCGAGCGACTATGCTGTAGGTGCAGTCTTGGGACAAAGGAGGGACAAAATCTTCAAAGCCATCTACTATTCCAGTCGTACACTTGACCAGGCACAAAAGAACTATTCGACGACCGAAAAAGAAATGCTTGCAGTTGTTTATGCCGTTGACAAGTTCATACCTTATATCTTGGGCTCGCAGGTGATCATACACACACCACACAGCTATTCGATAATTTTTCGCCAAGAAAGAAGCCAAGCCCCGACTCATTAGATGGGTACTACTACTCCAGAAGTTTGACTTGGAGATCTGAGATAAAAAGGGGAGCGAGAATGTGGTGGCCGATCATCTTTCCAGACTCATTTTAGACGAAGCTCCAACCGAGGGAAACATTCAGGATTCATTCCCAGGCGAGCAACTGCTTGCCATTAGCACTCACACTCCGTGGTATGCTGATGTGGCCAACTTCATGGCCAGTGGGATCATTCCTGACGGTCTATTTTATCACCAAAAGAAAAAAATCATTCACGACAGTCGTTTCTTTCTATGGGACGAGCCATTTCTTTTCAGAACCGGCTCAGATCGAGTTATCCGACGATGTGTTCTGGAAGCTGAAATACACGAGATCCTCACACATTGCCACTCTTCACCTTGTGGCGGGCATCACGGGGAATCTGGCACAGCCACCAAAGTTCTGCAGTCAGGCTTCTTTTGGCCAACCCTATTCCGAGATAGTTACGAGTTCGTGAAATGGTGTGATCGATGCCAACGTACCGGGAATCTTTCCAACAAAAGACAAATGCTACTAAACAATATGCAAGATGTGGAGCTTTTCGATGTTTGGGGCATAGATTTCATGGGACCATTCCCTCATTTAAATGGAAAGTTGTACATTCTGCTTGCCGTGGACTATGTGTCCAAATGGGTCGAAGCAATTGCCACCCCTGCCAACGATGCTCGTACGGTCCTCTAATTCTTCCACAAGAACATTTTCTCAAGGTTCGGGACACCTAGGGAAATTATTAGTGATGAAGGATCCCACTTCTGCAACAAACTGCTCGCCAATCTCACAAACAAGTTGGGGATCCGACACAAAATTGCGCAGGCTTATCATCCGCAAACAAATGGCCTTGCTGAGTTGTCGAACCGAGAAATCAAACAGATTCTAGAGAAGACCGTGAGCACGAACTGAAAAGATTGGGCATTAGAGCTCGATGATGCACTTTTGGCCTATCGGACCGCATTCAAGACACCGATTGGGATGTCTCCGTACAAACTTGTGTTTGGGAAAGCGTGCCACCTGCCAGTGGAATTGGAGTACCGAGCTTATTGGGCCGTCAAATAGCTCAATTTCGATCAAACAGCTACCGGCGGTCGTCGGTTGCTTCAACTCAACGAAATGGAGGAATTCTGAAACGATGCTTACGAGAATGCCAAGATTTACAAAGAAAATACAAAAAAGTGACATGACAAAAGAATTTCAAAGCGAGAGTTCCGGGTGTTGGGATGTGAAGCCCAGGATTCAGTGAAAATTCGCAAGAGGTTCTAGATTAGCCGGTTTTAATTTTATTAACATGAATTGATTAGATTCGATTAAAGAGGAATAAATCTAAACTAGCAACTTACAGTTTTCGCGAGCTGATTCGTTTCTATCTTCGGCGCACGAACGAGGATCCACACCAAGCCTTCAATCCTCGAAAAACTGCTGTCCAAAAATTTTCAGCCCTCTTCCTTCACCGATATCTCCGATATGGTTGACCTGATTAAGAAACCCTTCATATGGATTATATTTCTATGGGTTAGGAAGCTACTGTATAAATTTCAAGCTAATCGGACAAACGGTTGATTTATGGTGAATTTCTTCGCAGGACTGCTCATAAATTTCGGGAATAATAGTATGCTCTAAAAACCTATAGTCTTCTATTATCCCGGATTAATATTTCTTCTACAAGGGTGGACTTGTACTTGAAGAAATCTAAATCTATAATCGAGAAACCTAGAGAGAAAAGAAGCAGAGAAAAATATTTGTTCTTCACGTGAAATAGGCGTGTAGCAAAAAACTTATTTCTCATCAACCTAATCTCTATTATATATAGCACAAGGAATTAGAGTCACACTTAGAGAGGATTACATGGAAATAAATCTCACTCCTTCTATAACTCTATATAGTCAAAAATTACAGTCCAATGGGGACTTAATTTTCGGCTATATTAATTCTGATATATAATATTGGTTGAACTTAATTTTCTCGATTAATTAGAAAATCCATTGGGCTACAATAGGGACTATAGGAGAAAATATAAATCGGGCAACTAATAATTAATTAAATCCAAACTCTTAAAAGAATTCATTTAATTAATCATTAAATAATTATTTATTTTCTACTACCAAATAATTATTGAACTCCCGTTTTTATTCTCAAATATTACATTCGAGCTCCGGTCGATCATTTCTTAGATTCTCCCTACATTAAGATATCTTATAACTGCCAAATAATTTATTCACCGCTAAATAAATTAAATGGTTTCTTTTCATGAGTCTTACCCGCTTAACTTATTTGAGTATGCCGGATACGAAATCCACCTGGCCAGGACTTGGCATAAACAAATCTTATAAGCTACTCAATGGTTATTATCAATCTCATATTTCAGAGATGTGAATTCCTTTCGATAATTAATTTCCACCTATTAATTCTTAATGTCTCTACCCAACGCACTGGGGGCCATTTGACTCAATATAGGAATTCTCCCATTGTGACATCAAAGTAGAGATCATCAATTAAATATGTACGTTAATTATCTAGGGATTAAGAGAGTAAGTAATTTACTGTCAACTAGAAATAATACAGTTTCATTTATGAACAGTGATGAAACAATTATTTCACTTTGTCCGGTTCAACACATGCCGGGTGTGCTAGCACAATAACTCAAAACAATAACTACAAAAGTTATTCTCTGTTTACTGTGATCAAGACCAATCACTTAAATATTGTGCTACAATCTTTTACCAATGGTTAGTCCATTTCCATCTAGATTGTGAACGTTTATCTTTATATTCTAAACGAACTTTCGAAATGATCTTTTTGTGCACCGTAGCACACCATCTCGAATACTATTAGAATATTAGACTTATGCTTTTAATTAATTGACAAACAATCAATTAAATGCATTGAATACCCTAGTGAATATTCTACTAAAATGATAATATACTATTTTATTAATTCAATAATGAAACTATGTAGCTAAAAGCGAGACTTGTAGTCTACTATCCTAACACCGCGTAGGTGACCAAGTCCTACTACTCGATTCTCGGCTATGACTATTTCCGGGAAAGCTAAAGTCCCGTTGGTCAGGGCCATTCGTAGTCCTGAGTGCAACCCCACAAGGAGTTATTGAAATCCGAGGACAAGACGGTCTGTCATTCAAAGTAAATGGGCAACGAGTCAAGCATTACTACCCGAATGGTGCTCCCGAGGAAGTGGAGCGTGTCGCACTGTTTTTCTCCTAGTAAATCCAAACGAAGTCGAGCCGTCGACTGTAAAACAGGCGCTTGATGGGAGGCACCCCATTATTGCTCATATTTCTGTCATTTTCTATTTTTCATGGTTTCGTCTTTGTTTTCTAGCTTCGTTTGCATTTTTTTTTTTTATAGGTTTAATATCTCATTCTCACCCATTTAAATTTAAATTTTTTGGCAGATTACACAGACCCAGATCGCGATCCAGTACTCCGTATCGCGATCTGGGAAGTCTTACAATAGCCTGATGTCATGGAACCAGATCGCGATCCAACACTCCGTATCGCGATCTAGGGGGTCTTACAGTAGCCAGAACTTGAGGACCTAGATAGCGATCCAGCAACTCTGTATCGCGATCTGGGGGGTTATACAGAAGCTAAAATTTGAGGACCCAGATTGCGATCTAGCCGTGCGTATCGCGATCTGGGGGGTTACACAGTAAGTAAAAGGGGAGACCTAGATCACGATCCAACACCTGTGTATCGTGATCTGGGGACGGGAATAGTTACAAAATTCAAAACCCTCTTTCTTTTTTCTCACTTATTTTTTATTACAAACTCGAATTCCTCTTTTCCAATACCTCAAAACTTCAATTCTCTTGTAATTTTTGTCATTAAACTTGCATCTGTTTAGAATTTCATCAACGATTAACACTCATTGTTTGTTTTAATTGAGAATTGTGGGGGAATCTTCGACCAAGGTATGTTCTTGAACCAATTTTTTGAGTTTTGCATGTATTTTCGAATTTCTTCATAATTTCTTGTCTTTGTCCCTTGATTCTTCAATGTTTATGCTTGTAAGTGTTTCTGTAATTGGTTTTGGGACTTGAAAGCATGACATCATGGTTGAACCAATGTTTAGATATAGGAATTGCCCTATTATGCTTAATTTCGAAATTCTTGTTAAAACTTGCTTGGGTTGAGTTCTATGATACTTGTTTTTGTTAGTTGATGGCTTTTGATTGGTGTTGTTGCGTTGATTAATGTAGGAGGGTTATATTTCGAAATAATTGCACATTCAAGGATTAAAGAACTTTCGCACGCCAAATGTTCGACGAATTGACCAAACCAAAGTTCAAGCCAAATTTGCCTCCCTAATTCACATAATGACATCACCTGCAAACAAGCTTCAAAGAACGGGTGAGACCTCCAAGAAAGTCTAACCCAAGGGAAAGGGAAAATCCCCAGAGAAGAAGAAAGAGCAAAACTCACTGCAAAAAGGGGCTAGAAGGCACTTCAAACTCGCCTCCACATTCGGAATTACCGGAAGAGCAAGCCCTTCCACGAACCGGTAACGTGCCACTCCACACAGGCGCCCGAGCTAATCAACGCACGATCATGAATCGAGTCACCTTTGAGGAGTACGATGAAGACATTTACATGAATGTCGAAGCCAAGGGTGAGTATATCGACCGCCTCACTCGACCGATCGTCCT
The DNA here is from genome assembly GCF_000504015.1 of Erythranthe guttata. The sequence continues at coordinate 635,964 of NW_012192911.1, forward strand.
AGAGAGAGAATTAGATGTGCGCACGATTGGATGTGCCTCTGTTGTCAGAAACCTCCAGGGTAGGCATTGAAGAATCATGGTTGACAAACCGGAAAGCTACAACGAAAATCTGGTCCGGCTCTTCTATGCCAACGCCGGTCACTACACAGGCTCGGTGGTATTTATCCGGGGCGTCGAAGTTCTCTATGACACAGCCGCCATCAACCAAGTCTATAGACTAATCCCCGATCTACCGACCGAGCCGAGATTCGACGGTACATGGGCGACACATCCTTGGGCCCGATGTTCCCGTCTCTCATCACTGCCCTGTGCAAAGCGGCTAATGTCGCAATGTTTGCCGATGACAAGGTCAGTAAAGCTCCGAAGCCGATATTCCCGTCGACAAGCTCCAGCCAACTAGCGGTCCACGGGGCGAGGGCGATGGCCCTGAGGCGGGAAACGACAGCAGGTGCCCGACCAGCACCACGAGGCGGGAGACGACAGTAGACAGCAGCAGCTCCGCCACTTCCCTAGTATATGGGTGAGTGGATGGACGTTACGGAAGAGAACGTGGGATGGTTCAAGAAGATGATGAAGGCTATGGCAGCAGCGCTCTAGTGCAGGATTGAAGATATTGTCGAGCCACGACCGTTCCCACAACGACCTCGATTTGACGGGGCATCATCCTCCACCGCAGTTGCCGAAGAAGCAGCAGCCACTACACTGGTGACGCATGCCTGGGAGGAGCACAAGCGTGGCCATCGGGAGGATGAGGGAGGAACCAACGAGGGACGAGCAATCGAGGAGGACCATGACGACTAGGGGACGTTGTGTTTTCTATCGCTTTTATTTTTTATTCTACTTTTGAGCATATGGACTATGCAAGAGTTTAAGTTTGAGGGTGGTGTTTGTTGAACCTGATCTTTTGTTTAGTATTTTTTTCGTTTGCTTTGGATGGTCACATGCATTTCATATAGGATCGAGTGTAAGTTGCATTTTCAGATTATATTGAAGCAAAGCAGTTAATGAATTAGTAGATTGGCTAGTTGATTTTAAAATTGAAGTTTGGCATAAGCGGAAATTAATAGATGAACCTTCCGACTGCGTTTCTGCAACTTGTTTTGAGAGCCTTTCGAATCTTTTCCGATTAAGCATGAGCGCACTTTTTGGGTATAATAGTATGAGATTTGGGGGGTGAGTTACAATTGAATTATGTTTTCATGATTCGAGTTGTTGGCTAAACGTTCAATAAACGGTCTTTACGTGTTTATTTTATGTTATTGCGTCCCAAAAAAAAATGGTATTGTCGTGATTCACGCTATGATTTCCCAGCCTCTCTGAGTCGAGCTAACTAGCTTGGGGTTTTCCTAGACTAAAGTTCGATAGATGGGTCAGAGAGATAACACAGTAGTATCGAGCTTTGCACGAGTCACGATTATTCCCGTTCCAAGGAAAAAAAAAAGTTGTGATGAAAATCACCAAAAAAATTATTGTTGTCATTTTTTCTATTGAATAAATAGACCTACTTATGCCCAATTCAAGTTTTTGAATTTCAGAATCAAAACTTACTTTTCATCCATATTTCTAGTCAAAACCCTCGATGATTGTGCTTATTGTTTGATAACGGATTCTTGAGTCTATCTTTTGGTGTAGAAACAACTAATTGCGTTGGTAGGAAAGTCGAATATCTTAAGCCGTATGCTATTCTAAGATTTTAGGTTATCTAGCTCGTTTTATCTTTGGAATTAATTGCAATGCTTTGACCAATCCGGCAACTTTGTGGATGTGTTGGCTGAAAACCCTCACGAGACACAACTTGTCCTTTGGGGGTACCCAGGGGTTCAAAGGCTTGTTGCATACGCTAAATGCAATCGTGATTCCCTACGTTAGTGGCCTAGATTTAGTTTGTTGTTTTTGTTCTTGTTTGTTGTAGTTTTGTTTTGATTTACTCGGGACGAGTAAAGATCTAAGTTTGAGGGTGACAAGTGTTCGTTTTGCACGATTTTTACTTATCGAATCTTTGAGTTTTGGTCTTTGTTCGTCTGAGTTTCAACTTTATTGTACATATTATGCATTTCTTGTTTTATTTCATTTTTTTAGGTTTTGTTAGCTATTTTTGCCGAGTCGAAGCCATTTGAAAGCGAAACCGATTTTTCAAGCCAAATTTAGTTGCCAAGAAGACCCAGATCGTGATACAGGGAATACGTATCGCGATCTGGGGTTGTCACAGAAGACTTCCTGATCCAGACCCAATCGCGATACAGGGAATGCGTATCGCGATCTGGGGGTTGTCACATAAGGCTTTTCGCTTGAGATCCAGATCGCGATCCAGCATCTCCGTATCGCGATCTGGGGGTCTCACAGTGCAGTTTTGCTTCTTACCCAGATCACGATACACAACTCCGAATCGCGATCCGGCAAGGCGGTGGGTTGTTTCCCGAGGCTGCCAGATCGCGATCCAGCCACTCCGTATCGCGATCTGGGCACGATATTTGAGAGAATATATTTTTAATGCAAAGTTTCTTGAGGAAGCTTTGCATTAACTATAACTAGGAAGGCCCTTTCATTTTTCATTCTTTTTCGACTTTTTACGGTTTTCGACAGTTCTTCGCAGGAATCTTCAACGGGGGTTTCGACTTGTGTTTTTCTTACGCAATTTCTTTATGTTTTGTTCTTCATTTCTTGTGTACATTCTTTTGACACTATGTTTGTTATGAACTAAGAACATTTTCTTCTAGGGTAATAAAACCTTGTATATATTGATTTCCATCTCCATTTTTGTTATCTATTTGTCGTGTTTTGATTTTATTTATGTTTTCATGTATTAAATGCTTCTGATTGATTGATCTATATATTGATATTAAATAGTAATGAACTGGAGAGAGGATTTCTTGTTTGAAGTTAGGAAAACATAGCTCGGGTTGTGGAAACGGTGACGTGATGCACCTCGGGTAGCCCTTAAGGACTTGTCCTAAATGCTCTCATAATATCAAATTATGTAAGGAGACGTCGGACCTGTGGGTAGACTCTACCTACACTGGAGATGGGGGTTGAAGTATTTTAGCATATGGGTTAACGAATAGGAATTTGACTTTAGATAACGGATTTGTAGATCGTTGTTGATTATACATTGGTAGATTTCGCCCTAGAAGTCCCTTTGAAATCGAAACCCTCCCGTTTAGAGTTGTCGCTATTCTGTTTACGTATTTTCTATATATTTGCATGCTCTCAACCTTGTTTGTTATTGATCTAGGGTTTATCATCATTCCAACTATTTACGATCGGCCAGATAATATAACGATAATATAATTACATTTCTCAGCATGTGAATCTATGGGTCCGTGTGGATGGATATTTGGAACCACTGTTCTACAAACGCGATACTGTATACTTGCTGTAATTTATACGTGAGAAAAACGCGTATCAATATGTATCATATTGACTCACCTTTACTTCTGAATTTTGATCATATTCAATATCTTCTGGGTTTCCAGAGTCAGGTGTGACTTCAGATGTTTCAACATCTTCTCCATCATTTTCTCTTGATTGAGGAAAATAGTTTTCTATTGGTCGATCCATTATTTCAGCTATCTCGTCTTCTCTAGTATTGCTTGCAAGATCAGAAAGATCATCAAAAACAACATTTCCATTTCTTGAATACTCATAGTACGAAGATTATACACTCTATAAGCATTATTGTTCACAGAATATCCAATAAACAAACCTCTATCATCTTGAATGTAGTACACACATCCAAATACATGAATTTTTTTTTAGATTAGGTTGCTTACCATTGATTATCTCAAACGGTGTCATTGTACAACCTGTTCTGAAATAAACACGATCAGATATATAACAAGCCGTGTTTAAAGTTTCAGTCCAAAAACTTTTTGAAATATTTTTTGCACTTAACATGTCACGCGTCATTTCTAGAAAAAATCATATTCTTTCTTTCTACAACCTCATTCTGCATTGAAAGTTCATGAAACATACCATTTTTAGTACAAAATGAATTAAATGAAGAATTTTCAAATTCTTCTCCATGATCAGTTTTAATTCGACCAAAATTGACACCATATAACTTGCACAAATGTTTGTGAAACTTCTTAAAAACATGTAACGCATAAGATTTTTCTTGCAAACAATATATCCATTAAACTGTGATAAATTATCAACACAAATAAAATGATACATATTACCACCAAGGCTCATAACATTAATCGGACCAATAATATTCATCTGCATAAGTTCAAAACATTGGTGTATGCCAAAGTGTCGTAACATGTTATGCGACACTCCAGTCTGTTTACCTTGTTGGCACCAATCACAATCAGATTTGTTCTTACAGTCCAATCTTGGAACTCCTCTTGCAGCTTCATATTTGACCAGCCTATGTAAATCCTTGAAATCTACATGCCCTAACTTTTAATGCCATAATTCGAATTCACTCATGCGTACGCTTTTACAAACTTGATTGCCACCAATTTGATAACAATTGTCAGATCTTGTACCTGCTAAAATACAAGTATTAGAGTTATCAAACACATAACAAGATTTTTTTTTTTTTTATCAAATTTAACACGTAAATCATCATCGCATATGCTAATCAAATTTGCACTAAGTGCATCAACATGCACACTTATGAGTTTGGGAAGTCCTTTGATTGTAATTATTCATTTTTCAACAAACTTTTCATTGACACCTCCAGCATAAGTTACTTGTCCACCATCGAAAACTTCATAGTCAGCCAAGTGTTCCCTTTTCCCATTCATATGGTGTGAACAACTGCTATCAAAACACCATGAATCTGAAATATCACTCGTCACAAAAATTCTAGCAATATTACAACTTAGACCTGCCTTAGGAACCCATATTTTTTTTATATTTTTTAAAACTGTCTCAGTTCTAGAAATGTTGTTTCGAATGTCGTGTGACATTTTGTGCAACATCTCATCACTCTTCTTTTTTTGGAAGAAAGTCCTAGCATGACCAAAAGCAATGATAGACAAATCTTCTTTTTTAGGGATATGACTTTTGAGAAAAATCTGATTTTTTATTAAAAAAAAAAGGAATTTTTTTTAATTTCTGCATAAAAATGTGACTTTTTTTCGTCAATGAAATTATATTGAGCAGAAGAAGATGCACCGAAATCAAATTTATTAAATACACTAAAAAATATACAGCCATCTTGAATCTCTATCACGAAACTGCGCACTGTAAAAATAACCACATGATAAAACCCTTTGTATTTCTATATGATCGTGGGGGGGTTGGATTAGGCAAATTGTTGGAGTCTAATTTGTTTTCTTAATACTTATTAATATAATTTGAACATGATATAACTTAATAAAATTCAAAAGCACATATGCATAATTCATTTATCCAAAGGACTGCGAATTAGTTAAATTATTATTAAAAATACTGAGTGTGGGGATGATAAAAAAATACTAGAGAGCCTCATATGTTAAGAAAAATATGCATTGAATTTATTTCCACTTATTATATATTGTGTAAGATCTAATCATCTAATGATCTGGATCTAATATGTTACATGTATGTATTTCACACAGTAACTACATATACCACTGAGCTGAATTTAAGAAAGTACTTCATACTTGTAGTTGTGCATATGGCGTGAAAGTATCATACATGAAATAAAAGGATACATAAAAATTTATTATAATACTACAAAACAATTTAACATTCTGTGGTCGTGCCGGAGTGGTTATCGGGCATGACTAGAAATCATGTGGGCTTTGCCCGCGCAGGTTCGAATCCTGCCGACCACGATTTTGCATATACATCCCTATTTGATTTTTATTCCATAAATGTCATTTGAACTTTTAAATTATAAAGGGAGAATGGAAGACACCCCATTAGTTTTGAAAATATATATGAAAATAGATATGAGAAGGTTCAATATTCTTTTCCGTCAAAAATCTAGATCCTAATCTTAATTAATAAGATTGTCCTAGTCAACTTATAGTACATATTTTGCCCTTTAGTTGCCCTAATCCTCTAACCTTATCTCTTCCTCTTCCACTCAAAAAATGGCTTCCAGGGCAGCAGAAAAGAATGCGACCCTCGATGGAGAGAAGAAGAAGATGACGAAGAAGAGCGTCCGGCCGCTCCTCGGAATTTGTGTAGTTCTATGTCGCTATCGCCGTGAGATTAGAGGCCAAAGTCAGGGAAGACGATAGATAGGAGCCGTTGTAAGAGAATATTTATTTTTGGGTACTTTTTTATTTGTTTCGATTGTTGTGTGTTTGTGGTTTGATCAATCGTTTCGAATCCTCCGCCGCCAAATTCTGAGGTTAAAGTATCTTTCTACTTATTCCTCTATCTCCTCTCGATCTTAGTCTGTTTTTTAGTGTTTTCTGGTGTAAAATTCAGTTTCAGCAAAAACAGTCGATGTTGAAGAAGATGGGCAACAACAGGCCGAATCAACTATGTAGTCATATACAGTTATATGCGGTCATATACAGTCATATCATATACACTGATGCTGGTGGTTGTTTGAGTTGAAGAATTTACATATGTAAATTCATGTGATTTTCTGGATATATATTGTGCGAATACAAGTTGACTTGTAATAACAAGATGGGATGTGATAAATATCGTTCGAGCTTTAATAATACCGTTACGACTTCAAACGTGATTTTGATCATTTTTTATTCCAAATTTTGCAAAACCCGAAGAATAGAATTTGTAGTATTCTGAGTTAGTTTTCTAATCCAACTTGAATCACCAAAATTGGATGTCGGACGAGCAAGATATACATGAATCAATGGATACTGCCCACAACTTTGATGTATTGAGGTATCTAAAATTCAAAATGTGACTCATTCATGCATAACTTTGTCACACGGCATCCAATTTAGCGGATTTAAGTTGGATTAGAAAGCTAACCCAAAACAATACAATTTTCGTGTTTTGAATTTTGCCAAAATCAAAATAGAAATATGTCAAAATTAGGTTCGAAGTCAAAACGACATTAGTAAAATTGAAACGACATTTAACATTTCAGTAACAAGATTCAAATTATGATTTTTATTTTTTTGAATGTTGATTGAATATTTCATAAATAATGGTCTTTTTTATAATTTGTTAAATATGACTGAGCTACCCTATATAATCGAGAATATACAATTTTAAGTTGAAAATATAAAGATGTTATGTCAAGCAAGAATATGACCATAGTTGACTATATTCATATATAATCGTATATAGTCATATTTGAAATAGTAATTTTTTTGGGAAACAAAAATCAGAATTTTTTTTTTTAATTTTATTATTTTTTAAATAAAAAATTTATTAAAAAAAATGCTAAATGTTGTTGGTGGAAATGTTGAATGCAGTTGGAGCAAAAAATGCATGTAAGGGGGCATCATAGTCTTTTTGCCTCTCTAGGGGTATCTAAAAAATAATTTTAGTGGTTGACTTATCCCTATATATTTTTCATATTAGGGGTGTCTATCAAATGGGCCTAATTATAAAATAGGGCAAACGGTAAATATGTCCATAACAATGGACTTAAATGCACATAGGTCCGACAAAAAACTGTTTTTAGCAAAAAAAATCAACTCCATGTTTTGTGTTTAAAATACCCCTCATCATATAATTTTCACCAATTTCATCAATTATACTCTAACTTCATTAATATTGAACATTGACCCCGGATTTGAACCAATATATTACATAAACCCCCATTTTCATAACTTTTTGAAAAACTATTTTTGTTTTAGAAATTTTTTTTTCTTATTTTTTTTTTCTGACCACATTTCGGCGTTGACTTTTTTTTCTGAAATATTTTTTCCCAGCCGGTCAGCCGCCTTTGGCCGCCGGTCTCCACCGTTAACTTTATTTTCTTTTTTTCTTTTTTGAAACTTCTTTTTTTGTTATTTTTTCCTCCCAAAATTATTGTGTTAACAATAAAATTATTGTCTAAGAAAATAATATTGAATGCCAAAACAATAATATTATTAATATTGTTGTCCCAAACAGTAATATTACTAATATTATTACCTGAATAGTAATATTACTAATTTTACTATCCAAAATAGTAATTTTACTAATATTACTTTCCCAAACAGTAGACAGTAATATTACAGTTGGATACAATAATATTGCAGGCTAATATGATAAAATTAATTAAATTACATTAATATTACTGAGTTAATAATAATAGTACTGTTTGAGACAGTAATATTGACTTAGGACTGTCATATTATGTCTTTGACAATAGTATGAGATAGTAACATTGCAGGCCGAGACAGTAATATTAATGAAAAATAATTATAAAAAAATTCAAAAATAAATTAATAAACGACGGAGACCGGCAGCTGGCCGGACGAGAAAAATATTTTAGAAAGAAAAAAGTCAACACCGGTGACCGGCGGTCAACGGCGGTAGTATTCAAAATTGGTTCATTGGTTAAATTGAGCTAAATCATGGTGTAAATCGTGAAATTGGAGTTAAATTAGGGTTTCTAGGAGTTGGGAGCAATTTTGTATATATAAATAGTTTTCCTTATTAGCAAATAAGTTTAGATGAGTTGGATATATTTTTACGATAAAAAAAGTTGAATTTCCCTTTTTAATGAAGTGCTTTTATGGGCTATTTACGTTGTACCCCATAAAATAAGAAATGGATTATTTGAGAAAACTTCCTCCTCCATATGCCTTTTACAGTTAGTATAGACCCAATTGTTTCCCCCATTTTTCGAGATAAATCCAAAATATTATTTATCAGCTATTTTTATTACGATCTCTCCATAATACCCTTACTTATTTCCTTGTATAGATCCAATTTTCTATTTAACAAAACCTATAGTTTAATATTAAACTATAATAATTCAATTACACATACCCTAATCCTACTACACGATTTTTCTCGAGTTCTTTTTCTTTCAACAGTAGCATCCCCCTTTATTCCTCAACAATAGCAGCGATCTCTTCCCCCGAATCTCGGTCCTCTTCGCCGACGTAAGACCTCCACCGCGTCACCATCATCACCGCCTTGATGGACCGCCTGCGCCTGCCTCCTTGTCATCCACCACATCAGTTGCCGCGGCTCCTTAATCCTCTAGGGCGGAGATCTCCATCTTTCTAGGTTTTTTTTATTTAATTTTTTGCGATGGGATCGACGAGATGTACGGGTAATTTGAAAAATATGGAGAATTTTGATTATTTCTTGTTCAATTTCTTTTACTTGATTTTTAATTTTAATTGAATAGTTTTTTATTCAATAAATGGGAATGCACAATTTTTAATAAGAATTTAATTTAATATCGTATTTTCTTCCATTCGAATGGAAACTCGTGTTTTGTTCGAGGGGGAGAATGTTTAGTCCGTTTCATATGTTCGTGTGGGAGAATGTTTAGTCAGTTTCATATGTTTAGTCAGTTTCATATGTTTATTTCTCTTTCTAATTTTGTGTAGTGGATTTGGATGTGATTGTAGTAGATTTAAAATTCTTGCTTTGTGGACCGATTTTGTTTTGAATGAATTAAATTTACACGTTATTGTCTTCTTCTTCTTTTTTCGGTGCAGGTTCTTGCACAAGCGGAGTGATGGCAACAAGTGGGACGAGGTTGGGTGATACTCGGGTGACTCTACTTTAGTCTGAGATGACATTGTTTATTAAAGGGGGCTTTCGTTGATAATTTAGGCAAGTTTTTGGTGGGTTTTCTCTTTGTAAAGGGGATTTTTTGTAGTGGATTCATATATTTTTGTAGTGGTTTTTGATGAACTTGTAATGGATTTCAGACAAAATATACCTGATGCAGGTGCGAGCAATAGAGGAGGCGGTGTCGATGCGCTTACAGTAAATAGTGGTTTTATAGTAAATAGTGATTTTTTAATTCTTACGCGACATTAAATAGTGGATTACGGTAGAGGGATGGGGTTAACAAAGCGTACAACGAATAATGGATTTCAAACAGTGAATAGTGGATTACGTAAATTTTATAGTAGATTACTATAATCTTTCAGTGGATTTTACATTAGTTTTTTTTAGATAGTGAATGTTCATAAATTTTGATGCGTAGCGGATTTCATTTTTTGGTAAATATACTGAAAAAAAATTGATTTTTACTAAATTTTGAAATATTTATAGTGAAATTCCATAAGTGTGTAGTGGATTTCAATTTGGTAAAGTGGAAAAAGAAATCAATAAAAAATATTAATTAAAAGAATAAACCGTAAAACAAAAGCAAAAAACAATATTAAAAAAAATTAAAAATAATAAACAAATAAAATGATTGAAAAAACTAAAAATAATAAATAAATAACTATTTTTTTAAGTAGACATAAAAAAACATCTTTTTTAAAGGAAATCGAAAAAAAAAAACTGAAGCATTTACATATTTATAGATTTTTTTTAATTGATTTTCCATATTAACCAATTGATTATTAATCTTAATATTTTTATGAATAAATTAGGGATAAATGGTGTATTATGTGGAATAATCCCTATTAGTGAATGAAAATGTGGATTTAAGCCTCTATCGAAATTGTATGAGGGGGTTATATCTCATATAACCCCTTAATGGGGAATATTTGGTGTAAATTAAACGGTGGGGAAGTTTATCAAGGGGCTCTTTGAGGAAACCCCCATTAGTTGTACCAAAATGCGAAATCCCTTGTCCCAGGGTCCTTATCTCTTGAACCGACAAGTATTTGATGGAAGAATGTAAATCATGGTAACTCAACGGACCGTTAAGGTGTCGGACCCGATCCACCAAAAAACCCTAAATCTGTTTCCTCATTGTCACCACACCGTCGCACCACACAATTCAACCAATCCTTAACAAGAATAAAATAAATAATTCATAAAAAAAACACAAATTAACATTTCAATGTCCACAAAAAAAAAAAAAAAAAAAAAAAAAAAAAAACAGGAACGATTCAAGGGTATTTGTCAACCATTGTTGGTCACTCTATAAACAATTTTTGAGCACATGACAAAACCAACACTAAAAATAATAAAAGTAAAAATAAAAATAACTTCATCAACAATTTCCGTTGATTCTTCTCCAACGACGAGTGTTTCTTCTTCTTCTTCCTCAACAGCTTGGTTTCTCTTCTTCTTGCTCCACACGCCGACGGGGTGGAACATGTTGTTAAGAAAGAAGAGTGTTTCTCCTCCACACGCTGACGACGAGTGATTCCTCTTCTTTCTTTCTCCATCTTCCGGCAGCGACGGGAAGAAGATTGCCGGAGAAAACAAAGAATAAAAAAAAGAAAACAGAGAAGAGAGAAGAGAGAAAACAGAGAAGAAGAGAAGAGAGAAACGAGAAAGCGGCGGACTGGAGAATTAAAAATAAGATTATAATTTTAAAAGAGTATAATAGACAACTAAGGGTAGTTTTGGAATTATAAAAATATCACATGGGTAAAATATTAGATAAGGGGGTTTTCTCTAATTATTTTTTAGAGGGAGTGTTTCCTTAACTATATTTCCTAGATGGGGTTTTTTCTCTAATTTTCCCGTTTATCAAATACATACAAGTCTTTACATGAGCTTGAGTTTTTGAATGTTGTTGACCAGCAATAGTTCTGTTTTTTTTTAATTTCGACATGTCAACTGTCCATGGATATATATATATATAATTAATTATACAACACACAAACACATACGCGAAAAGGAAGAAATTAAAATGTTACCAACTCAAAAGTGATCGTATCCTAGTCACTGTGTGTAAAATGCTTTTAAATTAAATTTTGCCAAACGAAAACAAACCTTATAATAAATGCATGCATTTTATCAGTACATTATCCACATAGAGAAAAAGCTACCACTATCACTATGTTTCGTATTATTCATTTTTATTCAGGTTCATTTCCAACTAGTTAATATATTCTTCATTTAATTTATCATCTTCATTCATTCAATTTATTTACTATCACTACTACAACTTTACAGGGTCCCATATTCCATTTCAACATTTTGCATGTTATTTGCACGTTCCTTTACTACTTATGATTCCACTCTCTCTCTCTCTCTCTCTCTCTATCTCTCTCTCTCTCTCTCTCTCTCTCTCACACACACACACACACACACCCACCCCACACACACATGCAGACATGGCCAGTGGTCCGATTAAGAACCCGAATGAATTGGAAGCGGGTCAACGGTTCAAAAAAAAATGGAACTGTAACCAGTCAACGCAAACCGGAACTGGAAAAAAAAGGGTCCGGTTAGGGTTGCTACATTCGAAATAAGGCATTGGTACTAAGTGTAATAAACTCTTTAGAATAATGTCAATAACTATAAATTATCTTATCTGTTTAGCGATTCAATATTCTTCAAATTCTCGATCTCTTGGTGTTTGGATAAGCTTATAAGATGTTAAAAACAGTTTTTATGATGTGAGTTTATAAGCTCTTCCAAAGTGTTTGGCAAATACGATTTTTTTTTTTTTAAATACTTGTACTCCAACTTTTAATTTTTAAGATCTTATAATGAGTAAAAATAGAAAATAAGCTCACATTATCCAAATACTCTGAAAATTAATCCTAAAAATAAGATGTAACAGCCTATCAACTCTTATAACATCTTATCAAAGGTAAGAACATATCAAACAGCCTCTAAAAGTTGAATGATTTAACAAATAAAATTGAACTACCAATAATACACAATTATTTAAGAAAAACTTAATAAATAATTCCAACAGTCGCTTGAGATTTTTGGGACCTGATTGTTACAATTTTCTCTCACACACACAAAGAGGTTTTTGGTGGTGTTTGGACTTTGGAAATAATTAGCATTATTGTCCATCAACACACAGTAGCACAATCTAGAGTATGGATATTCCTGTCCCGCAAGGATGGTCTAACGGTTGGAGCAAGTGAACTTGTGTCAATTGACTAATGTTCGAATTAATTCATTTGTTAACGGTCACTAGGTCGAGCTTTCACACACGGTTAGCCTTGTGTTGTTTACGTCTCTCGTATGGTCTGCAAACTTTTATACGACAGTGTAAATTTATCTAGTGCATCGATATGCTTGATTGCGGATTCTTTTCATTTAACAAAAAAATATAAAAAATAAAAAGAGTACGAATATTCCATAGTTCAAAAATGATTTCTCAAATCGGTTGAATTGGGGTGTGCTGCTACATACACTTTTGAAAAGAACACACTCAACTCACTATCTTTCACAAGATAAATTAAAATAATTAATTCTGAAAAGTATAACAATCACTCACCAAGATTTACTTTTGGATATTTGACTTGACAACCAAAAACTATATATAAATTAAAGAGCTGCCTTATCAGCTCCACCATGCACCAACCTTTTTAATGAGGAAAATTTGTCATTTTTAGAATTTTCTTAGCATCTAGCTATATTTCATGTTTTTTCTTTTATAAAACTAATACATATCATCGATTAAAACTTGCGATTTTTAATATTTCTTTTTTATGTGTATCATCCATCATATCATTCATTGTAAGGAAAAAAAAATATTTGAAAATCGCAACACACAAAATTACCAACCAAACATAATAGTCATTGTTTATGTTGTTGCCAAAATACTAGGATGCACGGACTCGCCAGACACTAGGAGAATCCGCGTATCGGACACCCGACTCGCCTGGACTCGCCAGGACACGGCTCTGACACCGTGTCAGGCCGTATCTGAATTTCCATAAAGTGTCGGGTCTGAGTATCGGGCCATTTTGCAATTTTATAAAGTAGGGGGACACTGTTTGAGATGTAACTTCAGCGTTTCTTTTAGTTGAAAGTGCGTTTCTTTAGTTTTTTTCTCTTTTTTTTATTCTCTTTTCTTTTTTTAAATTAAAATAGACAGCAAATTTTGTCAGAAGACAAATAACACAAGCAAAAGTCGATTCTTCTTCTCTTCTATGCAAAAAAATATATATATATATATATATATATATATATATATATATATATATATATATATATATATATATATATATTTATAAATATATTATTTATAATTTATAAATATACCCCTATAATTTTAATAATTATAAATATACCCCTACATTTTTAATATTTACACGTATCCACCCCGGTGTCCGTATCCTACTTTTTTAGAAATGCCGTATCGCGGTGTCCGTATCCGCGTATCGCGGTGTCCGCGTATCCGTATCCGTGCTACATAGCCAAAATATGGTTGCGGTAGCTTTGCACTTTAATACTTTTACTTAATGCGAGGTCTATATATATCAAGGTTGTAAAAGGCGGTCAGGCACCGACTCACGATTAATCGGTGCGGCGGTGATTAATCGGAAACAAATCGGTTTTTAAAATTTAATATAATATATTTCTAAATATTATTTATAAATACTCCAAACATATATAAAACGATATTTAAACATAGTTATATATATCTCCATCATGTATATATCCTAATAACATAATAAAAGTTTAATAATTATAAGATCATAATACATAAATATCCTTATAAAATATAAATAAAAAAGCAAAATTTTTGAATTAACATTTATTCTTGAACATTCCTATCATACATCATTAGTTCTTTAACAATAGCAATTAACATAAACAAAATAAGGCATAAACTCATATTTTCTTTTATTAAAATCCAACTTTTATTTTGAATTATAAAAATAAAAAAATAAAAATAAATAAAAAAAAACCGATTTTTAACCGATTTTTGCCACCGAGTTTGACCCGCCTTAAAGGTTTGACCGCCTCAAACCGCCTAAAACCGCCTCACAGGCAAAAAACCGATTTTTCAAACCTTTACACTAAAATCGTAAAGGTTTTGGACCGCCTCCGCCTCGGAGACCGATTAATCGGCCGCCTCGGCCGATTTTTAGAACACTGATATATATAGTACTAGTACCTTCTCTTTATTGAAAAAACACTTAATTTTTTTTTTCTCCTTTTGGTAACGAAAAAAACTGCAACCAAATATATATATATGTATATATATATATATATATATATATATATATATATATATATATATATATATATATATATATATATATATATATATATATATATGTTCACTCGATGAATTAAAATTATCATTCTCGTACAATAACATGAAAATTATACTAATCGGTAATAAGCCATGTGTAACAATCTCGACCTATAAAGTGTCGACAAGAAGAAAAAAAATGCTTACTGAACTTATCACAGTATTGTTAAAGTCAATAATGCATGTTTAAAGATTATATTATACTTGGAATTTAATTTGTCCTATTGTCGATTGAGATATATCTTTGTTTTACAAATAAAACCAAGTTCAAAAGAGTATTTCTGATATATATTATAATAAACTAAACGAAGGGTGATTTTTTTTTCCTTAATATTGAGGTCAAACTTCAAAGTCAAGATCATGATATTTGAATTGCGTTAAAACAAATGAGGATTATTCATGGGATTAATATTGTTTGTAGTACTAGGTTGTACTTTACCGTACGCATGCACTAATAGTACTATTGGCAACATACAAGCATATACATGCATATAACTTTACAAAAGGAATGTAAAGTGGGAGGAGTTGGACCACTTTTACGTGCCTGAAATCAGAGCTTTTGTGACTGTGAGTTCAAATACATGGAAAAAAATAAATGATTGTCCTAACTTCGTGCTGATATATCCTATATCAACTAGCATTTGGATTTAATTTTATTGGCTGTTCATATTTTTTTTTTCCATTCTTTCTGCAATATTTAAGTACTTTGATTAATTTCTCGTGATATTTGAAGATTCAGCCATGAATGGAGAAGAGAGAAAGCATCAAAATGACGAAGAAACAGATTTATATATTTAGTGAAAATTGGTAACAAATATGAGGAGCTAATAGCAATGACCCCCCGTGTTATTTTCAATTGGCGAAAACCCCCCTATGTTATAAATATTAGCACAGAGCCCCCTGTATTGTGTTTGTCATTGCACACCGCCACCTATTCATCATTTGGCTGGTGACTAATGTAAAATGACTATATTATCCTTAATATAAAAAAATACCCCAAAACTCAAAACCCCTGCTACGTGTTCCCAAAACAAAAAAAAATATCTATATGCTCCTCTCCCAAATTCAATCCAAAATCAAAGAGAAAAAAAACCCTAAACTCCAAACTCATGAATTTCGCTCGAAATACTCTCCCAAATGCCTTCTATTTAAAAATTATCGAAGAAAGACGTGAAGACGACTGTGAAAGTTCGATTAAAGAGGTAGGAAGTTTTTGGGGAGTTGTGGGTTGTAGTCCAGACATTTGTATTAGGATTTATATTTCTGAGGTTTTCGTTTTTTTGGGGAAGTTGTAGGTTAGGAGTCCAAACTTTATGTATTTTTTTCGAGAATGTGGGTTGTTGTCCAGACATTGTCTGGATCTTTTGGGGATTGTGAATTAATGGTCCATTTTTTGATATTATTGCTTTATGTAGGGTATATCTTATCTATATCTTCAAGGGACTTGTGGGGTCTTATTTTTTTGGGGTTTCAGTTTTTTAAATTTTTTATTCAGATTTTTGTTTATGATTTTTGTCCAGACATTGTCTGCATAAATTTTTTTACTGGTGATATTTTTAGGGTTTTTTGTTTGTTTTGTTTTGTTTTGTTTTTTTTTTAACTATTGCAGAGTTTTAACTATTGCAGAGTTTTTTTAACTTAAAGCTTTATTATTTATGCAGATGAACCTGTTGTGTGAAGTATCTATATGGTTGGATGGGGTTTTCGTATATAATCCACAATTGTGTTATGTTGGAGGGAGAAAGGTAGTGGCTGGAAAGATTTGCTTGGACTACTTGAACAGGCAGTTACTGTATGATATGTACAAAGTATGTGGAGGTAAAAAAGTGAATGTCAACTTCTACTTCTTGTACTCTGGGCAATCACTTGAACATGGGCTCAAGTACATTATAGATGATGTAAGTATTCCATGGTTGGTGAATGTTCATGATGAACTGACCAGTCGACACTTTACACTGAAGATGTAGACATAGAGCCAATCATTGCAATTGATAAGGATGGGAATATAATTGAAAAGAAAGAATAAATTCTTTATTTGCGGAATGGTGATGAAGATACAGTTGATGAAGACTCAACAACTGCACAACCTCAGCCTGAAGAACTAACAAATGAACAACCTCAGCTTGAAGAACCAACAAATGAACAACCTCAACATGAAGAACCACAACCTGAAGAACCAACAATTGAAGGACTACAGCCTGAAGAACCAACAACTAAAAAAGTACAACCTGAAGAACCAACAACTGAAGAAGTACAGCCTGAAGAACCAACTAGTGAAGAAGTACAACCTGAAGAACCAACAAGTGAAGAACTACATCATGAAGAACCAACAACTGAAGAAGTACAGCCTGAAGAAGCAACACTTGAAGAGATTTTTGCTGAATTCCTAACCACTGAAGAACCAACACCTGAAGATTTGTTTGCTGAAGTACCAAGAAATGAACAACAACCAACAGAAGAACCAGGAAATGAAGAGACCAGAAATGATAATGTGGTGTTTTCTGAGGATGATGATTCAGATGATGGTGACTACATTCAGCCTGATGATTATTCAGATGATGTTGATGTACATTTTGATGCTCCAAATGAAGAGTTAGAAGACATTGAGGGGTTTTCAGATGATGACATTTTTTTTGGATAGACAGTTCAGTAGCAAGACTTGATCAAGAAGTTGAAAAGAATGGGCAAGAAATCCAAAAGACCAGCTAGAAAGTTGCAGAAATGTGTAGTGCAACCATCTACAACCCAATGGTACAGTGAGCCAGAAGATGATGTTACTATTGAGAATCTGGATGACTCAACTAAAGCCAAATGCCCTATATTCAGTGAAGGACATAGTATAAAGAATAAAAATTTTGAAGAGTAGATGAAATTTTCAAATTTTGATGCATTCAGAGAGGCTCTCACAGATTGGTTAGTGAGAAATGGGTATGAAATTGAATTTTTGAAAAATTAAAGGAAAAGGGTATCTGCAAAATGCAAAGAAAAAGGATGTAGTTGGAGAATCCATACATCTGCTGTACAAGGTGGTCAAATATTTCAGGTATTTAAATATTATATTTTTGGTGTACTATTCTATTTTATATTATGTTTTTATATTGTGGTCCAATATTTATGTACTTATCTATTATGTATTGTTTTTTAACTAAGTATTTTTTAATTTATTTATTGCAGATCAAGAAACTAACTGGAGAACACACTTGTTCAAGGAAAAGAATTAACAAGCATGCCAGTGTAAAATATATTGGAACGAGAATGGGAGACTCCATTAAAGACAATCCAGATGTTGAAATAAGCAAACTTGGAAACTCAGTAATGAGAAAGGTGGGTGTAGAAGCTAGCTATTGGAAGACTTTGAGGGCAAAAAAAGATGCACTCAACAAAATAAGGGGACATGATGCTTAAGAATACAGTCGCCTGTGGGACTACTGTAAAACTGTTAGAGCTAGAAATCCTAGTGCTAAGTTATTGCTGAGAAAGATTCTTTATTCAGATCCTCCAATATTTGAGAGGATGTATTTCAGCCTTCCCTCAATGAGGTTGGGATTTCTTGCAGGATGCAAGCCACTAACTGGATTAGATGGCTGTTTTTTTTAAACACCACATGGAGGGCAGCTCCTTTGTGCTGTTGGAAGGGATGGGAATGATAACCTTTTTTCCAATTTCCCTAGCTGTGGTTCCAGTTGAGTACAGAGAATCTTGGACATGGTTTTTGGGTGAGTTGCTACAAGAAGTTAGAGGTGTTGAAGAAAGGAAATGGACCTTCATTTCTGACAGGCAAAAAGGTCTTCTTGAAGCTATTAAAGATGTTGCCCCTAGTTGTGATCACATGTTTTGTGTGAGGCACATCTACCAGAACTTCAAACAAAAATGGCCAGCTTTGGAGCTAAAAACAATGTTATGGAGAGCTGCTTCCACATGCAACAAGAATGAGTTTGAAGCAGTTATGGTGGAGATTAGCAGGTTTGATAAAGCTGCAGCAGAATATCTAAGAAAAATTCCTCCATGTCATTGGGCTAGATCTTATTTCTCGAGAAGCTGCAAGACAGATGTGTTAGTAAACAATCTTTGTGAATTCTTCAATAGCTACATCCTTGAGGCCAAAGAGAAGCTTGTCATTAGCATGTTTGAGTGGATCAGAAGTAGATTGACAAGCATAATTCAAACAAAAAAGGCTGGAATGGAGAAGTATGAAGGGTCTGGTCTATATGTCCTAATATCTTGAGGAAGATCAACAAGTCTCAACAACTTGCAAGAAATTGTTTTCCAAGATGGCATGGACAAGAGGAATTTGAAGTAGATATTCATAATGATAGATATGTCGTGGACCTAGCTACCAGAACATGCACATATGGATTAATGTTTCAATTAAATGGGTATCCTTGTCATCATGCATGGGCTTGCATTGCAGATAAGAGGTATAGAGTTGAGGACTATGTGGACTCGTGGTATAAAAAAGATACATACTTGAAGGTTTATGCATATATGATACATGCAGTCGCTGGACCAAAGGACTACATCAAGACCTCTTTCGAGCCACTTGCAGCCCCAAAGTTGAACAAGAAAGTTGGGAGACCTAAGAAAATGAGAAGAAGAGGTCCAGATGAACTTCACACCACTTCTTACAGAAAGTGTCTCACACATACTTGTAATAACTGCCTACAACTAGGCCATAATAAGGCATCGTGTAAAAATCCTACAAATCCAAGGTCTAAACTTTACAAGGTACTTGTAGCTTTTATAAGTTTTTTTCCTTTTAATTACTTGAATTTTTTTAAAGTATTTCAAGAATTATTATAAGTTATTTGTTGGTTTATTTGTCTCTGATAGGGAAACCCTGCAACTGGGGAAGTTCAAAATTCTCAAGGTGCTCCTCCATCTTCCAGTCAAGGACCATCAACGTCTGTTGCACCAACATCTGTTCAAACAAGCTCTTCTACACCAAGGTCTAATGTTTCCAGCTCTGTTGCACCATCTTCTACTCAACCAAGCTATGTTGCACATTCTTCCATTCAAGAACAATCTAGTTTTCTTGCACCTGCTGCTGCACCAGGAAGGGTTAGAAACAGTCAAAATTATTTTTATCTTTTTGCTCTTTCTGCCCCATTTATTTTTCTAACTCATATGTTACACTTGTAGGTATATGTGGGAAGAAGAAATGAGGGTTTACTAGGAAGAAGTAAGAAAATAAAAAAAACCGCGGGCAACAAATCAAACACAAAAAGTGCATGTTGTTGTACCAACGGTTCCTCCAACTTCACAAGCAACTATTCCTCCAATGGCAACAACTAATGTTTCTCCAAATGTTCCGAATTCCTGTAACCCTCCAGTGCGCAAAAAGAAGCCTCAAATATCCGAAGTCCTTCATAATATTAGGGAGGCTTCCATGAAGAAGCGCATTTGGAAAGTTTGACTTACATGTGTTGAAAGTTGAACATGTTTTTTTATGACTTTTGATGGTTTTTTTGGGTTTTTGATGCAATTGTAACAGCCTGTGATGGTTTCTTGATGAAATGTTGGATGTCTATTGAACGTTATTTTTTATGCAATTGTAACAGCATGTAATGTCTATTGAACATTATTTTTTTTTTGTTGGCTGTTTCTGAAAAATATTGTTGTTTGTTTGAGATATTTTGATGTTTTTTTCTTGGATTGGTTAGTTGCAGTTGAATTTTAGGTTATTGTTTATTTTTAGATGTTGCTTGTTGGTTATTGTTGATATATGAATTGGTTGTTGCTGGCAAATACAGGAAAATTGAAAATACAGTGCAGATACTTGCCAATTTTCATTAACATAGGGGGGTATTTGCTAATTAATTTCAAATCATAGGGGGTGGTTGCTGATATTTGTTTATATGAGAGGTTATTTGTTAATTTGGTAACCAAATACTGGGAACTTCGTAAAGGGAAATTACAGAATTTTACCATTTCAAAGTTGAACAAATAATGAACAAATAACATCTCAACTTCTCAATAATACCTGAATAAATAACATTGACAATATTACATTGATAAACAACAACAATACATTACATCTTGCATTGAATAAAATATATTAAATTGATTAAAGGTTTCAAATCTTCATTAACAACACCAGAACAATGGCGAAAAATGCTACGCATATAACCCATGAGATTTTCAACAAGATTCGATCATGCCGATGGTTTTCTTTTTTCTCTGCGACACTAGCTTTAGAAATAACTTCATCTAGCTCTTCGATATCATCTGGCAAAGCTTGCTCAGCATATTCCCAGCCTGGATATTGTACAGTCACCCCAATGGGTTCCCAAGTTGCTTGATACGGGTCACACCAACGGAAAAATTGGCATTGACGAAACTGACAAGAATAATACAATCTTCCTTTTGATGGTTTTGTTGCAGTTTCGACCACCTTTATACAAGATTTCAAATTGCAGAAACAAAATGGGTTAAATGGATACCTCAGATCCATATATGGCTTGCATTATTTTCTCTTCGTCGCGTTACTTGAGGTGTGAGAAGACATTATTTCTCTAATTTGATGGGAATTGCAGAATATGAACTGAAGAAATTGGGGGAAGAAGACGGGCAAAACCCCATTATATGGGGAAGAGGATATAAAACGACGCCGTTCGGTTCTTTAATGAATTTAAGGGTATTTTTTTACTTTTAAGGCTATTTGTTTACGCAAAATAAACAACCATTCGCATAATTTGCGCGTGCGCTACACGAAAAGTTGTCAGGGGTTTTGTGACCTTGACTAAATTTCATAGGGGGGGTATTTGCTAATAATTTTATCACAGGTGGTTTTCCGACAATTAGAGATAACGCACGGGTGGTTTTTGCAAAAAACCCCATATATGAGAGAGAAAGTGTATATATATAGGAATTTGAGCCACCAACCCACTAAGGAAGAAGCCCAAGAAGATACACAAGTTTGCTTAGAGAAGTACTCGCATGAAATAGACGCTTGCTTCTTAAGCTTGAGAAGAGACCGCTGCGTGAAAGATGGGGAGCTGGTCAGGGAAGGCAAATTTGAAGAGAAAACCCAAAAATAGACAAGATTGAGACACAAATTAAAGGCGGATATTGATAAATCATAGTGAATATTATATACAAATATAGACTCATTGAAAAACAAAAGAACCGTTGTAAAACATTGTTTATAATGAATGTACTGTTGGGAATGGACATGCATATTTTGAAGAAGTTTAATTTTTTTCTATCAGACGAATTCTATGAACGATTAAATTCATCAATAAGGTATAATCAATTAGCAGGCATAATTATGTGTTTAAATTTAATTCGATTAAAGCATATCATGCAAATCATGTTAAAACTTACATGATTTCTGAAATTTTTCGAAGTTTCTATAAGTTTTGGAATTGGAATGAAATTTTAGATTTCAAAAATTTTGGTGTATATATATATATATATATATATATATATATATATATATATATATATATATATATATATATATATATATATATATATATATATATTTTGTAACACCCTCCATGACTTTTACTTAACTAAGAAAGGCTTTGGAAAAATGGTCTTTCTTAAAATTTCGATACGATTTGAACCTTGAGAAATCACTTTAAAATTGGTGGAAGCATTTTTTCGTTTACTTAAAATCATAACCCGAATTTATAAGAAACCATTTTCATAAAGAGTGCTACATACATACCATGAACGGGGTTTACAGAATACAGCGGAAGAAATTAAACTTTATTTATATACCCCGGTTTAATAGACTAGATTCCAAAATCAGAGTACAAAATGAACTCATAAATATCTCCATTATACATTAGACATTTAAAAGGGAAAAGTGGAGACATAATTTTATAAGAAATCCGGAGAAGACATATAAGGCATCAAGGCTTGTGATTCCTCCAACTCCGCTCCGCTGCGCCACTTTGATTATATTGAGGACCTGAAAAGGGGATTCGCATAAAGCGTGAGCCTAACCACTGGCTCAGTAAGAACATTGGCCTGACGATACTCACACCTCTCTCAACGTGTCACTCACGCCCTACGGGAGTCCTAAAGTCCTCGTATATGTTCTTTTCATCTATGTCTTTTATGGCATAACTGTATTCATTTATTCAATATCATGAGATTCATTCATATCACATATAATTGGCCACGTAAGAAACTTAACACATAAAATTAGGCATATAATAAACTTGCAATCATTCATTCATATCACATATAATTGGCCACATAAGAAACTTAATACATAAATTAGGCATCTAATAAACTTGCAATCATTCATTCATACACTTAACATGAATCTCACATTTACCTGTTACTTTAAACCTTTCACTTTAAACATTTCACGGATACTTAACATCCAACTTTCTTTTATAATCGGGTACTTAACACCCTTCTAACATTTAAGGGTGCTTAACACCCTTTTTAACTTTACTATGCAATATGCAATATGCAACTTTAGACTTCTAGACTTTTCATGAAATAATGCATGAGAAAACATTGGGCCCGTTTGGAAAAACAATCGTGGAGTTCGGCAATAAGCCGTGTATTTTGGAGCTTGTGATCTATAACTTTACTATAGTCACGACTATAACTTTACTATAGCCGAGTTAGTGGTTTATAATCCCGATTCCTATGTGAATCAGTCCCTATGTGGACAGGTCCCTATGTAGACCCCAACTATCAACCACTAACCGGAATATAGTCACGGCTATAACTTTACTATAGCCGAGTTAGTGGTTTATAATCCTGATTCCTATGTGAATCAGTCCCTATGTGGACAGGCCCCTATGTGGACCCCAACTATGAACCACTAACGGAATACCAGCCCCCCGTATCCCATACTTATTCACCTAGATCCACAACCAATTTCCAAACATTTTGACCTTTGAAAAATCATGATTTATGCATCTTAAACTTACTAATGAATCATATGATTTGTCTATCTTTACTTTCACATAAACAAACAACAAAGTAGCAAGTACCATATCAACTATACTTCAAATCTTTAATCAAATCATTAAACACATAATCATAAAGAACATAACACTTTCACTTCAAAAGTACACATAACATTTCATAACCCAAAGTAGCACAAAGGAGGGCATTCCTCAACTTTAACTATATCATAGTCACATAATCACATAATCATATAATCACATAATCACACATTCGTATCATTAAAAATATCACTTATATCGCATTTAAAAGCACCTTAGGCCATAGCTATCTAATATTTCACATAGAGCATCGGGTACTTTACCTTTATCGCAAGATCACATAACAACAATTTAGATATATAAGTATAATTCATAAGCCATGGATCGGAGTATAATCACGACCACGTAGGCATAAATATATATATTTATATATAGTAGCATACTTATAATACATAAGCCATGGGTTGGAGTATAATCACAACCACGCAGGCGTAAATACGTATATAGATATATATGTATTATATATTTATCATATGTATAGATACTTGTACAAGATTAAACAACAATCAAGCATATATTTAATTTATCACACACGAAGCTCTAATCCACATAATTCCAGTCAAGTATATAATCGAAAACACATAACAATAATCAAGAACTTTTAGATCATCTAAATAGCACATAAGTTCTATAAACAATTTATCATCATTCCTTATATTATAATCATACTCTAACTTATACCCGGTCACTAATTTCTTCAAGAGTTATTCTATAAGATAAATACTCTAAATAATTTGTTCTAAGTTCAGTCATGCTATTAAGGTTATGCATCAAGAGTTTAAAACATGCTCACAATTAATTCCATCAATTCAAAGAAATTCATTTTAGAAAATAGGGCAGTTTTAATACTTTAGTTTTGAAAATTTATTTCTCTTTACTCATGCATCCAAAAATTCTGAAACTGTAACATCATACTCTCGTTAGAGTTGAAAATACCCCTTTAAAACAGTTTTCCAAAATACCTATCCAAAGAAGAGAAATATTTAAAACCGTACAGCTCTGTTGTCGAAATTCCAGAAACAGAGCATTGACTTCAAAAATACCAAATACAATTATTTGCTTTTCAAAACACTGTGCAATTTTGACATAGATTACATTTAAATGTCTAATATCTAAACCAAGTGGAATTACGATGATCGGAGTAGCATAAGATCAGATTTAACATGCATTTCTTTCATGATTCACAATCTGTGCAGGTCCGGAAAATAAATCATAACTTAATCATTTTAAATCCAAATAAGAAACACTTTATATCACATTCAAGATAACAGAGAGATCTATAGTCTCTAGAAATTTTACATTTTTATAAAAATAAATCGTCTATAAAACGAGGCTTAAACTCCATGACTATGAATCTGTAAATTTCAATCTAAGCATCTAGTTCAAGATTTTAAACTCAATCATCCTATAATCATAGAATTAAATCTTAAACACATAAGATTAACATAAAAACATCAGTAAACTTAACATGCAATTCAATTTTAGTAAAGACCAAGGGGTCCTTATCCATTTGAAGAAAATCAAAGATAAGAGAACGAGAAATCGAAGGATTCATGGAGGTCTTCGAGTTTTGGCCATGGATGATCTTGGGATGCTTTGGGCTGAGTTTGAAGGATGTAGGACGGCTGTTTTCTTGGATTTTATTGATGAGAGAAACCTTTTATGAGTATATGCTGAACTATTGAGGGGAAAGAAGAAGGAGAAGAGCTTGCTTCTTTGTGAAGAACAAGAGAAGCCTTTGGGATTATTTGAAGGAGGGGGTTGTCGTGGGTTAGAGAGGAGAGAGGGGAGAGGAATTTTGGCTGATGTTTTGGTGTGTGGAAATGAAGAGGAGAGGGTGGTATTTATAGAGTCTTGGATGCTTGCTATCTTAATGACTAAGTATGAAGAGGGGTCTTTTTGCAATTTGGAGAAAGTAGTAATTATCTAGAGGGACTTCTTGTCAATTTCATTTAAGTTATCTTAAAAATAAGGCTAAATGAAAAGCCAAGTGGAAATGCACATGGAATAAGTGTATGCATGCAACACATACAATCCTAGCCAATTTAAAGAGGGTAAATTACTATCAATTAAGCATATAAACTTTCTAATGTGAGAAAATAAATTCTTATGCTACAAAAACTAAATCCACGTAAATCACATAATTTCACGTGTTCAATTATATTAAACACATGAAATACATTTTAGTTGAGAATTAGAGAATAAAATCAAAAATATTCATGTAGACATATAATGCACATTAGTTCACATAATTTCACATAAATAGCAAATAAAGCAAATAGAAAAGCAACTAATTAAATTCGCACATACAACACATATGCATGCAAAGGAGACGAGAGGGAAAATACGAAAACCGGGTATCGGAAACGCGGGGTGTTACATATATATATATATATATATATATATATATATATATATATATATATATATATATGGCAAATTACGGCCACCCCCTGATGTATGGTCAAATTACGAAAAAAAACCCCTCTTGTTTGGATAATTACAGCCACCCCCCTCATTTTAAATATTTGTATGTAAAATTTATGTAATTCGGTTATTTACCGAACCAAATCGTATATTTAGTTCGGTAAACGGTATAAAATATTGGCGTACCGAAATTTTGGTCCGTTTTTACTGAATTAACATCCCTAAATTTACCTCTGGAGGGGTCTTTTCGTAAGATAAATACATAGTTGAGGGGGTGGCTGTATATATATATATATATATATATATATATATATATATATATATATATATATATATATATATATATATATATATATATATATATATATATATATATATATATGGTGATCTGGCCTTTTTCTTTAGGCCCATTTCTTTATTCTTTTTCTTTTGGCCCATTTAATGTTGAAACGTCGTCGTTGCGGTCTCTCCCTCCAATCACCGTTCCTAATTATTTTTTTTTCTATTTATTTTCCAAGCAGCTCGACGGTGTCGTGTGTGCTTGATTTTAGCTTTTCTTTTAATCTGCTTCCCGCGGAACGATGCCGTTTTTGTCCCCGACTCTACTCAGCGGTGGCCTACAATTGTTGACTCCGTTCGTTGCCGCTATTTCGTTCGATGCCCATCGACCCCGCCGCCGCTTCGTTCGATGCCCACCCACTGCATTTTTCCTCCAATTGCAGACTTCTGCCCTCTTCGATCACATCTGGGCTTAGATAGCGCATGAATTATCGATTCATAATTTTGGGACCGCCCTTTGTACAATTCTCCCAATTGCTCTGCTATTGATTCAATTTTCTTCTTCCTCATGTTCTTCTCGTCTGCCTCATGTATATGTAGCATTGTAGACTTATAGTTAGGTCGGCCTTTCTTTGATTATTGTTTGCCTAACCTCTAAAATGTTATGAATATACTGATTTATAAAAATAAAGATGATAATTCACTATAAATAAGGTAGAGTTGTATTGATGAAAAAGTGAGGAAATTCAATACAAACTGGACAAAAACTCCATCACAACTACACTACTCTACATAACTTAAGTAATATGATAAAAGCATAAAAACATAATGCAAAAAATGTTGGTCTTTAAATAGTAAAACTCCAGAGAAGGCTTGGGGAGCACTCTGATTCCTTGAATCATGAAGAAAGTGTGAGCTCCATGCACAGTCATCAAAACGGCGGCGTTTTGGTGACTCCAGCTTTAAACAAAAAACGTGTTTTGATTGGAATGATGATAGCGATTCTATAAGTGTTGCAACGTCGTTTTAGGTTGTATTAAGAAATTATTAAGAAACGGTTAATACCGTTACACTACTCCTCCCTTCCAAGAGCCATGACTCATGGCTTGAAACTTGGAAATTTCTCCTCCATTTCGGCTGCGATTTCCCATGTAGCTTCCTCCACCGGTAGATGTGCCCATTGCACCAGCCACTGCACTTGAGCCACATTATTATGCTTGACTATCCTCCTCTCTCACACAACAACAGGAATCAGTAGGAACTGATTATGCTCATCCAATGGAGGTAAGGTTGTTGTGACCCTTGTGGTGTCTCCAACATGCTTCTTCACCTGAGATACATGAAAGACTGGATGTACTCTAGCTTCAGCAGGTAATTGTAGCTCATAAGCTACAGCTCCTATCTTCTTGGTAATAAGGAATGTACACAATACTTTGGAGTTAATTTCCATAGTTCACTCTTCCTCAAACTCAGCTGTTTGTAAGGTTTGAGTTTCAAATAGATCCATTCCCCTTCTACAAACTCCATCTCAAGTCTATGCTGATCATCATAAAACTTCATTCTTTGTTGTGCCTCACTCAATAGCTCTTTCAGTCTCTGAGATATCATTTGATGATCCTCAACCCAAGCTTCCACTCCTCATGTATTCCTTAACCAATGAGGTCCATATCCTACTTGAGGTGGGATGTAGCCATATAAGGCCTCAAATGGAGTCATTTGGATGGACGAGTGGTGGGAAGTGTTATACCACCACTCAGCCAAGGGAATCCAGACACTCCATTTCTTAGGAATCTGCCCACACATGCATCTGAGATAAGATTCAAGGCATTGGTTAACTCTCTCTGTCTGCCCATCAGTTTGGGGATGATGGGCAGTGCTCACTTGTTGCTGCACACCCAAGGATTGCATAAGCTCTTTCCAAAACTGGGTGGTGAAGAGAGGATCTCTGTCTGAGATTATGAAACTAGAGAGACCATGTAGTCTGTATACTTCCATTACAAAGATTTGAGCCAGTTGGGATGCACTCATGGGTTGGTTGATTGCTATAAAGTGGTTGTACTTAGTGAATCGATCCACAATCACCCAAATTGCTTATTTTCTTTGAGACTTAGGCAGTTTCACTATAAAATTCATAGTGATGCAGGTCCATACTTGTTCTGGAACAGGCAATGTTTGTAAGAATGCTGGCAGCTTAACATTTTCATGTTTACTTAACTGACAAACTGCACACTGCCTGACCCACTCCTTGACCTGATTTCTCAACCCTGGCCATAAGAAAAATGCTTGAATTCTCTGGTAAGTGTTCTGAATGCCTGAATGGCCTCCCACAGGAGATCCATGCATCTGTTCAATCACTCTTTGTCTGATTTCTCCTGTCTTCCCCAGATACACCCTTCTTTTGTACTTAATAATCCCATTATAGTATTGATAAAGACTAACATCCATGGGTCTCAAAGTACAACTGCTAATAATCTCTTCTGCTATTGTATCTCTCTCATAGCTCTGCACCACCTCTTGAATCCACATGGGCTGTAGAATAGTTAACTGAGCCAGTTCACCTATTTATTCCTTCCTTGACACTGCATCAGCTGCACTATTCTTAGTACCTTTCTTGTACTCAATTGTGTAGTTGAATCCCAATAGTTTGGCCAAATATTTGTGTTGCAGAGGGGTTGATAACTTTTGCTCTAAAAGGTATTTCAAGCTCTTTTGGTCAGTTCTGATCACAAAAGTACCACAAATGAGGTAAGATTTCTGCACAGCTAATAGAATGGCAAGGAACTCTTTCTCATAAATGGACAACCCTAGACTCTTTAGCCCCAATGGTTTACTCAGATATTCTATAGAATGGCCTTGCTGCATAAGGATAGCACATATGCCATAGTAGGAGGCATCTGTTTCTACTATGAATTTATCCTGGAAATTGGGAAGTTGTAGCACAGGTGTGGAAGTCATGGCTTCTTTCAATCTCTCAAAAGCTCTATGAACTTCATCATTCCACTTGAATTGACCTTTCTTAAGCTGTTGAGTCAATGGTTTGGCTATTTCCCCATAGCCTTTAACAAACTTTCTATAATAACCAGTTAACCCAAGGAATCCTCTCAATGACTTCGTTGTCTTGGGTATGGGCCATTCCTTGACACTTTGAATCTTACGAGGGCCCACCCCCACTCCTTCTTGGCTTATCACATGCCCCAGGTATTCTACTTTTTGCTGGCCAAAACTGCATTTGGATCTCTTGGCTAGCAGATGATGTTGTCTTAGTAATTCTAGTGTCTTCTTCAAATGTTCAATGTGAAGTTCCTCACTCTGGCTATAGATGAGGATATCATCAAAGAACACTAGTGTAAAATCCCTCAGGTGTTCTCTAAACACATCATTCATAAGTGCTAGGAAAGTTACTAGAGCATTTGTGAATCCAAAAGGCATGACTCTAAACTCATAATTCCCAGAAGCAGTTACAAATGCAGTCTTCTTTATATCTTCTCCTTTCATTCTGATTTGATGGTATCCAACTCTCAAATCCACCTTGGAGAACATCTTGGCCCCCTTCAATTCATCCAGCAAGTATTCAATCAGAGGAATAGGGTAACCATCCTTGATAGTCATGGCATTCAATCTTCTATAGTCTACACAGAATCTCCAAGTGACATCCTTCTTCTTGACCAGCAGCACTGGTGAGGCAAAAGGACTGCAACTATCCTGTATAATTCCAGATTACAGCATTTCCTTGACCATCTCTTCAATTTCTTTCATCTGCATATAAGGGTATCTATATGGCTGAGACTTGAATGGTTGAGCATCTTCCTTCAAAGGAATAGCATGTTCAGTTTTCCTCTGTGGTGGTAATTCAGTGGGATCTTGGAACAGAACTAGAAACTGAGTAATCGCTTCTTGTACCTATGTTGGTGTATTTTCCTTCTCTAGGTGTATTCTCTTCCAGTCGACATGAGAAAGCATCCCATGTTAATTCTCTTGTTGTTTAACAGTCCTTGCATTTTCTTCTCATCAATCATGAAAAATTGTGGTTCATCCTCCACTCCCTGGAGTAAAATTTCCCTCCCTCCTTGCTTCAATGTGCTGCAGTTTTAATTGTGGTAAAAAACTATAGGCCCAAACTTCTTCATAAAGTCTATTCCTAGTACAAGGTCAACACCCCCCCCCCCCCCCCAAGTTCCAATAGTGTAAAACTAATGTAAAAGTGGTGATTCCCCATCTCCCACTGAAAGTTGGGACAAATGGAGTCACAGAATAGTTGCGTTTCCAGCTACAACAACTTTCATCCTCTTTTTGCATACTTTATCACAACTCAGCTTGGTAGCTGTCTGAGGATCTAAGAAGCTCCAGTATCAATTAGAATGGTGATATTTTCTCCCTTATTTCTACCAAGAACTTTAAGAGTGGTGTGAGATATCTGTCCTGCCATGGCATTGAATGAGATTTGCATTATCTCTTCCATTTCCAACCCTTCCACATTGCCTTCTCCTTATTCATCTAGTGATTCCTCTTCTGGAACAGGAATACACTCAATATTGAACAGTCTTCTGCATTTATGCCCTGGTACATATCTCTCTTCACAATTGTAACACAACCCATTTCTCCTCATTTCTTCCATTTCTGGCCTTGTGAGTCTTTTGGTTTCTGTAGGTTTCTTTTCAGGATATTGTATCCTCAAGGGTTGCTCTGGATTAGCCCCTCTTAGAGGCCTCTGTGGTTGGTTGGTTGTTCTTATGGAGTTCCTTATCTCCACTTTCATCTGATCTACACACCAATCTTGCAGTTTTGCCTGCTGTATAGCATTGGCTAAGGACAGTGGTCTCATCATTTTAACCGTGGTCTTCGCTTCTCCCTTCAATCCCTCTACAAAACACTCCACAAAGTACCCTTCAGGTAGAGTTGGATATTTTCTGGACACAAAAACTTTGAGGTGCTCAAACTTGAACCTATACTCCTCTACAGAAGTGAGTTGGTGAAGTTTATTGAACTCTGCTAGTAAGCTCACTCCTTCTTACTCCATAAACCTTTCCAATATTAGGTTAGCAAATACTTCCCATCCTAACCTCTCTATCTTCTCTATATAGTCAGAGTACCAATCTTCAGTTTTACCCTCTAAATACACAGAAACCAATTTCACCTTCTCTTGTTCATTCAGTGGGTTTAACTCAAAATATGTATGGCATCTTCTTAACTAGGGGTGGGCATTCGGGTCGGGTCAGGTTATTCGGGTTATTCGGGTCGGGTTATTCGGGTTTTTTGCAAAAAAAATATTACCCGAACCCGACCCGAGATAACCGGGTACCCGGCAACCGGGTACCCGGTTATTTCGGGTCGGGTTCGGGTTTTGCTATTTTTTTTTTTTTTTTTTTTTTCATTTTTGAAAAATAAATAGTAACTAAATTTACTTAAGATAGATATATATATATATATATATATATATATATATATATATATATATATATATAGACATACATACATATATGTATATATTTACAGACATACATATATATATATATATATATACAGAGATACAGACTATACATATATATAGACATATACATACATATACTGCATTACATATACATATACTGATATATATATATATAAAAAAAAAAAAAAAAAAAAAAAAAAAAAATTCAACCGGGTACCCGATCGGGTAACCCGGTAGGATTTCTAATACCCGGACCCGACCCGGTTTGGGAGCACCGGGTACTCGAACCCGGAAAAAACCCGGTTTCATAAAAAATTACCCGATCCGGTCGGGTAATACCCGACCGGATCGGGTTATACCCGAATAACCCGACCCGAATGCCCACCCCTATTCTTAACCATGTTCTAGGAAGACTGCCATCAAACCTAGAAAAATCCAATCTGATGTGTCTCTTCTCCATATTTCTCATAAAAGTGTTAGGATTACCTGTCTCTTCATATACAGGACTCATCCTAGGTGAAATGATTTTAGGATTTCTGTTTGGATGGTCAGAAGTGTTGCCTGGTTGCATTGGTTCCTTGCCTCTATCTCCTCCCATAGATCTGATCATCTCCCCTATCATTCGATTCATCTCATCCATTCTTTGATTACTCTCCACTCTGTTCCTTGCAATTTCAGCTTGAAGAATAGATAGTTCCCCTTGGATCTTGTCATTGAAGGCAAGCTGCTCCTCCACAAACATTTTTGCTTCAGATCTAGTGCTTTCAACCCCAGCTGTACGTACATGGGTCCTTGTCATCATTAAAATGGTATTCTATGGCCAGGAAGGTGAGGCTCTGGATACCAAATGTTATGAATATACTGATTTATAAAAATAAAGATGATAATTCACTGCAAATAAGGTAGAGTTGTATTGATGAAAAAGTGACGAAATTCAATACAAACTGGACAAAAACTCCATCACAGCTACACTACTCTACCTAACTTAAGTAATATGATAAAAACATAAAAACATAATGCAGAAAATGTTGGTCTTTAAATAGTAAAACTCCAGAGAAGGCTTGGGGAGCACTCTGATGCCTTGAATCATGAAGAAAGTGTGAGCTCCATGCACAGTCATCAAAACGGCGGCGTTATGGTGACTCCAGCTTTAAACAAAAAACGTGTTTTGATTGGAATGACGATAGCGATTCTATAAGTGTTGTGACGTCGTTTTAGGTTGCATTAAGAAATTATTAAAAAATGGTTAATACCGTTACACTCAAATTCACCTCTTCTTCGATCAATTGTTTTTTCTCCCTTTTTATTTTCATATTTTTTTTTATGTCCTTATTATTTTTATTCTCATCCCATGGCTGTAATTTTCATCGCAACATCATATATAATACACACACAATATTGTTTTCTTTTCTTTTTTTTTCCCTCTTAAAGAAAGGGAATTTATACATGATATGCCTAATTGGGCCAACCCAATGGGCTTACTATTTATTTACCTACTGGGCCACGAGCCTAATATTGAAGACCACTATCACCGAGGCCCAATCACCTTCAAGTAAGATTTGGGCCCGACAATCTCAACTATGCTATAAATAAAGGTTTGAACTCATTCCTTAAGGTACGTCCTATTTATCAGAGTAATACTACAAAATGTATATTCTCTGGACTATTTCTATGATCAGCACGTCTGACTTGAGCGTCGGAGGGGTTTCCGCCGGATCAACCCCCGGCCTAGTTCATGTGTTCTATGATCGCAGGTATCTCAAGGTCATCAAGCTCGTGAGCCAGTGATCCACTCTGCTCTTCCAGCTCATCCTACTTCAACCCTCAGAGGTGATCTATCTTTAGCATCATCATTTTGGTGCCGTATGTGGGAAGGCAAACGAGATCACGTAGCGCGCAAGATGGCCTTGAGACTTCTGCTCAGGGAAGTGTGACACTGCTAACAACCTCCCACCTCGTGGAGGCTCTGGCTTGCCACTTCCTCCTCCTAATGCTCGGGATCCACCACGAGATCCTCCTCGTGATGTCCCACTAGATCCTCAACATGATCCACTTATTCCCGCCCCTCGATCGGTTCAGACAACCGAGGAGGCCCTTCAATGCTAGCAAGGGTTATCGACTCCCTAGGGGCTTACCTCTGCCCCCAAAATATTTCGTTCGCCAAGGGTTATCGACTCCCTGGGGGTTTACCTCTGCCCTTAAAATATTTCGTTCGCCAAGGGTTATCGACTCCCTGGGGGCTTACATCTGCCCCCAAAATATTTTGTTCGCCAAGGGTTATCGATTCCCTAGGGGTTTAAAGTGCCCCAAAACATTTTTTTCGCCATGGGTTATCGACTCCATGGGGGCCTACCTCCGCCCCCCCTCGAACGGTTCAGATAACCGAAGAGGACCTTCAGCGTATGATCGCCGAACCTTCAACAAGATCAACTTCTACTTGCTCCTCTAACGGTTCAGATAACCGATATAAGGACCTTCAGCGTACGACGGCGAAAGTTTCAACTCGTGTTGCCACCGAAGCAATGGCACAACCGTGCGCATCCACCTCAGACCATAGGTCTCGAGCGCCTCATTCTAAAGTAGGGGGCTATCCCATACCTCCGCCCCCCCTCGAACGGTTCAGATAACCGAAGAGGCCCTTCAGCGTATGATCGTCGAACCTTCAACAAGATCAACTTCTACTTGCTCCTCTAACGGTTCAGATAACCGATAAGGACCTCCAGTGTACAACCGCGAAAGTTTCAACTCGTGTTGCCACCGAAGCAATGGCACAACCGTGCGCATCCACCTCAGACCATAGGTCTCGAGCGCCTCATTCTAAAGTAGGGGGCTATCCCATCCCAAGGTTGGCATCACCCTTACCTTTCAACCCCAAGTGGGTGCACATCCCATCTCAAGAGACGAGTATAATCTCCCTACTGAAAAAATAGAACATCCCCAAAGGGGTGAACATCAACCACCTAAAAAAAAAAAAGATGAGAAGAAAGAAAAAGAAGAAAAAAGAAGAAAAAAGAAGAAGATGAAGAAAAAAGAAAAAAGAAAAAGAAGAATAAAAAAGAAGAAGATGAGGAGAAAGAAAAAGAAGAATGAAGAAGAAAAAAGAAGAAGATGAAGAAAAAAGAAAAAAGAAAAAGAAGAAGAAGAGAATAAAACAAAA
Source organism: Erythranthe guttata (assembly GCF_000504015.1). The sequence goes on from NW_012192911.1 coordinate 671,192, forward strand.
AAACAAAAAAAAAGGGCAGCCAAGCCGACCGCGCGCCAAGACGCGCGCCCTCTCCAAGCTGCGCGCGCGCCTCTGTTCAAAAAAAAAAAAAAAAAAAAAAAAAAAAGGGAGAAGACACGCGCGTGCACAGCAGGCGCGCGTGTCATCAGAAGAAAAAAAAAATGTTATAGAGAAGCGCGTGCTCACACGCGCCTGGGGGGCAGCACCTGCGCGCGCGCCTTCCCAAGGCCACCTTGGAGCGCGCGCTCCCATCAGATTGCGCGCAACTTTTACTACTCTCCACCAAATTGCGCGTAGATTTTGACGCGCTTCACCAAATCGCACGGGAATTTCAACACGCTCCACCAAATTGCGCGAGCTCTCCAGCGCGCCTCACCAAATCGCGCACGCTCTCAAACGGATAAATAAAAATTATTATTTCTCCACACCACCCCAACAATTAACGGTACATCATCACACCGATCTACTCTCGACACGATCCAGTATCCTTTCCGACTTGGCTCCCGCATCGACTCGAGAGTGGGGGGCTTGCGAGACAACTCCCATGATGAATAAAATCGCTCGGTCCTACAAACCCGTTGCGAGACAACTCCCATGAGGAGCCAACTCCATCGGTATTGCACACCCGTTGCGAGGCAACTCCCACGAGGAGCCAACTCCCTCGGTACTACAACCCGCAGCGAGACAACTCCCATGATGAACAAACTTGCTCGGAACTACAACCCGTAGCGAGACAACGAGGAGACAACTCGCTCGGTACTACGAACCCACAGCGAGACAGCTCCCATAAGGAGATAACTCGCTCGGTCCTATAACCCATTGCGAGACAACTCCCACGAGGAGATAACTCGTTCGGTCCTATAACCCGTTGCGAGGCAACTCCCACGAGGAGCCAACTACCTCGGGTCTACCAAACCACAGCGAGATAACTCCCACGAGGAGACCACTCGCTCCGTCCTGCAACCCGTTGCGAGGCAACTCCCATGAGGAGCCAATTCGCTCGGTACTACAACACGCAGCGAGACCACTCCCACGAGGAGCCAACTCGCTCGATACCACAACCCGCAGCGGGACAACTCCAACGAGGAGACAACTCGTTCAGAGCGACCTGAATCCGCATGCTCCCCAGTCGCGCGTCCAATGCTCCTATAACTTCGCTGCGAGACAACTCCCATGAGGAGACAACTCGCCCGAAATTCACTATATAATCGCAAGCTCAAGTGAGCACGATTACAACCCTAGAAACACTTAGAAATATTATGGGAATCTATATAGCCTGGCCAGCTTGATTAATCAAATTTATCTACTTGTTTTCGATGGGTCCTTCATTAAAACGTGGCCACGGTCCAAACATACTTACGACCCACGAGGTCTAACAAGGGGCAAGATCCCCATAAAAAAAAATCTTGAGAGCCTGATCCCCTCCTCAAGTATATCACACTCAAGGTTATATGTAAACACATACAAGCAACGCGTCAAAACATTGACAATGTCGATAAATAACAACTCCCACGAGGAGAATACTCGCTCCGCGCTACTACAGTATCGCGAGACAACTCCCACGAGGAGCAAACTCGATCAACTCTATTACCCCGCGACGAGGCAACTCCCACGAGAAGATAACTTGATCCGAGCTACTACATCGTCGCGGGACAACACCGACGACTCAAGTGACTTACATCGCGACAACTTGGTCGCGCTACGCGCCAACGCACCTTCACGCCCCTCCGACACACGTTCCAACGCGTTTTCGCACACCATCGACTACTACAATTTTCACTCTCGACACGATCTATCACCCATTTTAACATGGCCCCCACATCGACTCGAGAGTGGGGGGCTTAATGATATGCCTAATTGGGCCAACCCAATGGGCTTACTATTTATTTACCTACTGGTCCACGAGCCTAATATTGAAGACCACTATCACCGAGGCCCAATCACCTTCAAGTAAGATTTGGGCCTGACAATCTCAACTAAGCTATAAATAAAGGTTTGAACTCATTCCTTAAGGTACGTTCTATTTATCTGAGTAATACTACAAAATGTATATTCTCTGAACTATTTCTATGATCAGCACATCTAACTTGAGCGTCGGAGGGGTTTCCGCCGGATCAACCCCCGGCCTAGTTCACGTGTTCTATGATCGCAGGTATCTCAAGGTCATCAAGCTCGTGAGCCAGTGATCCACTCTGCTCTTCCAGCTCATCCTACTTCAACCCTCTAAGGTGATCTATCTTTAGCATCATCAATACATATGGTTTTTATGGCGGAATCGGTGGAGCTATCGGATCAGACTCGCAATTCTTCCCTTTCGGAACAAAGTATTGTTACGTGCAGCAATTATTCGTATTCGATGCACTCCGCCCAGCAGGTACCACAATTTTCATTTCAATTTTCTCATTGCCGGCTAAATTTGTTGTTGTTATCTAAAAATTACTATATGTTATTGGGTTTATGCTACTTTTAGTATTTGAAACGAGAATTACTTACGTTCTTGTGAATGGTTTTGCTGCTAGTGTGAAGTTGGTTGAACAAGAGCTATGGCAGAGGGAAAAGAAAGGAATAATTGGCATTCTCCAATTTCGTGATGCTGCTGTGGAGGCGACCTCGTATATCATAGAATTTTGGTATGCTAATTGATCCGGTTTGAAAATAAATAAGTCTTGACGTTGTTGATGTATGAAAAAATTAAAGATATTTCATGCAAGTGAAATAGCAAAACTGGTAGTATAGATTCGTACATGAAGCAGCTTCCTCGTCATGGTTGTTCCTCAAGATAAAAATATATAGTAACAGATTGCTGCTATTATTGGTGTCCAACAAAAAAGGTTTGGAGACCGGAGTGAACGCCGATTCACTTATACATCAACACGATCAAGTAATCTAAAAATCTCCTGGTAACCAATATTTTTGGTGTAATCAACTTTACGGTTATATCTGGAATTAGGATGTATCTTGATCGACCTGTGTGCTTTCCTATCCCCTTTTCTTTTATTCTCTATTTCCTTTTTCCTCTCCTACTTCTTTGTCCTCCTTCATCGTCGTTTAATGTTTTTCGATTACGGTTCCAATTTTATTTTTGTTCCGTTCATTGCATAAACTTATATTTTGCCAGACAGGTTATTTTATTTGAGTTCTTTCAAATGTTGTAATATAGTAATTGTCTTTATTGATCTGCTTGCTTAATTTCCATTACATTGTTAACGAAAACGAACTTTTAGAAACCCAAAAATCAATAAAAATGCCTGTGATATCACTAAAGCTTTAGATGTAAATAAATATTTTTCGACCATAGAAAGTTGTTCAATATCAAAGATTGCTGTCTTGTTGATCGACTCGAAGAGGGAGAACTGTTTGCTTCAGTTTGGTTCCGCCACCGAAGGCGTCTGGTCGCTAATCGAGAAGGAGATTAGTGATGAAACATTGCAGGCAGAAAATAATGCCGGTAATAAGAGGAAAAGGAAGGTGTTGGATAATGATAGTCAGTCTCTTCTGCAGCTTGCTTTTGATGTTGTCGAGGTTATTACTGGTATTGAACATCTCTCATTATCTATTATCAAGAACTATCATTATTGTGTACTAAGGCTGTGTTTGATTGTGCTTAATGGACCTCTTAATGAGCTCTGAATGCACATCCTCTCTTATTCGGTCAGCGGATATATGTTCAGCATGTTTGATAAAAATCTCTGAATGAAACCAATCAATGCTGACCGATTCAGCAAAAAGATACGAACTTATTCATTCAGAGATAATACTATGAAATAATTTATTATCATAAAAGTCTCCAACCTTCTTTTTCTCACCCTCAATGTTAACACTATAATCTTCATCAAATTTGACTTCCCACAAATTCTGTGCTTTCATTAAAAAGTCATTTTTCTTTTCTTTTCCTTTTCTTTTCTTTTATCTGTTACATATTTTTAGTAAAAGAGAAGGATTATATATATATATATATATATATATATATATATATATATATATATATATATATATATATATATATATATATATATATATATATATATATATATATATATATATATATATATATATATATATATGTATATATATATATATATATATATATATGTATATATATATATATATATATGTATATATATATGTATGCATATATATGTATATATATATGTATATATATATGTATGTATATATATGTATATATATATGTATATATATATATATATGTATATATTATATATATGTATGTATATATATATATATATATATATATATATATATATATATATATATATATATATAATATACTTTATTATCTTTTTCATAAATTGAATTAAATTTACCGCAATCGTATTTATATTTACCAATCGAAGTTGATCACATTTCATAATTTTTTTACTGATATTATTGGTAATTAAATTAGTGAATTGACTTATATATGTAGCAATTTTGATGGTTATATAATGAAAAAATAATTGTGTTTTTAGTGAAAAATTATAATTAATATTAGAATTTTAATTATATATATTTGTCTGAAATAAAGAATTTAGATTTCCAGCATTTATTTACGTCAAAAAAAAATATAACAATATAGTAACCATGAGGGACATAGTTAAAAAAAATGTTTATATATTATTGATAATTTTGCTAGTATATAAATATATGTTCAATAATTATGAGAACTAATATAGTAAAATACATTATTCAGATACAATATATTTTCCGTTATCAAACAAGCTTAATCGTTCAGCATTGAACATTTTGACGGTGGTCTTAATCATTCAGTATTCAGCATTCAGTGTTCAGTGCTTAATTCTGTCAAACATAGCCTAATTCTCGATTGTTTTACTCTATGGAGCACGTTTCGAAGGAATTGTTAGAGCTGATGTTCCTTTTAGGAGTGCAGAATCGAAGTATAGTGTTGACCAAGTAATAGGTGTAACCGTTGAGTTCTATGGTGGCGAATTCAATGTAGTCAGTTACGGGAAATCGAAATAAAAAATGTGACAATGCTAAAAAGGGTTTATTACGAATAGTGAGAAAAAATCTCAAAATGCAAGAATCTGACAAATCCAAACATCTCACTTCATCCCCATGTAGGAGGGATTAGTGGTGGAGAGGAGCTGGAAATGGCTCGGCATTCCGTGTGGAGAACCCGTTGCCGAATTTTTCTCAGTAGCATGGCTGTAGTGCCAAGTGGGTCCCGAGCTTGATCGCCCCGCCGCCGCTTCATTCCAAGTTCGCCACCGCTTCACCGTCTTTTGGGTTACGGCTTCATTTATGTGGTATCTAGATTTATCACAGAACAAGATGTGAGCTTTTGCATTTAGATTTATAGATCGAAAATGTTTATTTATGAATCTCGTTGAATTTTGATAAATGACCTGCTACATTTTGGCTGATATGTAGGTTCAGCAAACATGTATTAATTGTGGCGTTTGTTTCGGAAAGTACTCTTGCTCAAAATGCTATTTCTTTGACGATTGCGTAAGATTCTAATATCTGAAGCTATTTTTATATTAATTATAGTAATTCAAACAACACTATGATTCTCATTTCCAGGTTTTGAAGAATCAATATCACTGTGAGAAATATGAAATATGCAGGTTGATAAGTTCGTCCGACAAATTTTTATTTAAATTAATTACATCTTTTTCTGTTTTGACAGAACTGGTGGGAAGGATAATTTTTCCATTGTCATAGATGTGGTAAGTAATGCTATAGACTATAGTTTGGAATAAGGCAAATTGATTTTCTAGTATGGAATTTAGGGCGGTTAAAATTATTCAATTCCTCTGGTAGTTTGCTTCTGGAATGATGAGGGGCTCATTATTTATTTATTTGCAACTAATCAGTGTATTTTTTGTTGTTCTCGATACATAAAACGGGTAGTGATTTAGTAAATTGATCAAATAAATTAGTCGAAATACGAAAAGATTAGCCGAGGCAAGAAAACTCTTTCCTTAAGACAATATTGCCCCGCTACGGTGCTTACGGTTATTTGGCAATGGTCTCCCAAGATACAACGGCTAACTCGGCATATGAGCACTCAAAATCCCGAGTACAACGAACGTTACTTTGTATCTCAAACTCTCGAATTGAATACGGAAGAAAATATTCTACGAAGAATACGTCCGGGCTAAAGAAGGAAGAATTCCATAGAACAAAATTATAGAATTGAATTGATTTTTATGTTGTTATTAAATCAAACATGTGGAGTTTCTATTTATAAGTTTCCAATGGTTGTGATTAATGAACACAACTCTTAGGAAATTAAACAAGTGAAGAGGTGTGGCCACACCTTTTCATATTGTCACACATATTTGATCAAATAGGTGCCTAAATTTTTTTAATTTTTTTTTTTTATTCAAAAAATAATTTTATTTTATTACATAAAATTCCCAACAATCCCCCACATGAATGAAATTAACAAAAAACGATGGATTCTATCGAGAGTTCAAGTGAAAACTATTGCAATGGGGATAGGTAGCTTTTGGCTTTGAACCTTCCTTAGCGGTATACCATTGGATTTACTTGGCTAGTTAGTGAACGCGATGTCTTGAACTGCCAGCCGTTTGTGTAAAACAAGACAATGATATCCCACACAATAGTTTTCCCACATTTCATCAGTTCTCATGGTTGCGTCCATTTTGGCCCTGGATCACATCTTGGATTCATAAGTGTTTGTCTTTTTGAAGCGGCCCACACTTCTACACTTAGATAGGTGATGTCCTATTAAAGGTATCCTGCCAATACCTCACATTTTGTCAAGGTTTGGAATCATTAAAAGCTTTCGCTATCATTTACCCTCTCTGCAAACAACACTAATGTCTATCACGGGAATGAGTTGAAAATATATAATTCCATAGGAATATATACTCCTTAGTGCATCACTGAATTTTCCATAACTTAGTTGTCCCTTTTGAACCAGTTCTTGGGATCTCCAGTCATCATGGTTGGGTTTCCACTATAGAAATTCTTAATTTGTCGATTTTGATCTCACTCCCCTAGACAGGCAATATGTTTGATCTCTTTAGTTGAGTTTTAGTCGCGGATCCGCTATTAATCATTGATTTACATAATCAATGTTGTGTTATTTATTTTGAGATCAATTGCCTAATGGTCTTATGTGTACGAGTGTGTCGATACTTGCCATTATACATGTTGTCGTTTGTGCCCTTAACGTAACCGATTGGTTATCACAATTTATTTATAATTGTAGACACCGACTTAGTCCAACACGGAACATCCTCCAATAGGTTTATGAAGTTTATTCAACTTATTTCCTAACTTTATCTAAAGCTATATATTCGAATTCAACTATGAATCGAGATATTCATTTTTCTTTGAGGATTTCCAAGATACATAATCTTAGTGGACTCATATATCCAATGTACTTTGCTAATACAATTGGATATTTTCTTTAATGTAATTCATTTAAAAGCAATACTTAGATTACCTAAGAACCCTTAGAATATCATTGAATGATGATTTATTTTGGGATTACATATAAAAAATATACTGTCAAATTATCCAAAAATATTTGTAATTGAACCATTGTTCATCATTATTTTTGGCAAAGTAAAGACTTGGTTTTTAGACAACTAGATCAATTTTCTAGTAGTGTCTCAACATGAGACTTTCAATAAGACTATCTTTGTCTTGGTGAATTTAATCTTTGAGATTACATCGTCTAGACGTCTTTTACATCAAACAATTAATTTTTATTTTTCCAATATTTTCTCAAAGTTCAAAATAATATCATGATCTAATCTCATGATTATAATGTAGTCTATAGACATATATTTTCATGTGTTTTTAATATAAACACACTGGTCACACTCGTTATTACGAGAATTATTTGATAACACAATTTTATCAAATATTACATTAGAAGGACTTAAGGGATTCCAATATCTTGTTATAAATAATCAAAAAATTCAATAGCTACTAATTTAGCTTTATAGGACCACCCTTAATCATTCCTTTGAATAGTCCATCTAAACCTTAATGGTTTACTACTTGGAAGAAGACAAACTAACTTCCACGTACATTCTTCTAATGTAGACAATATTTCAATAATTGTCCTTTGTTAATTTTATAACTCATAAATTATAAAATCAAATCAAAATCAAACATATTGATTTTCTTTGTCGTCTTGTTGTATCTTGGTTGTTCATCACTTTGATGATTTACCACTTAGACATTTGTAAGTTCTCTTATTTAGAACTTATTTATTTTCTTATTCTACAAGAAAAATATAATGTAATTTGCATCAAGAATGACTATCTTATGCACAATCATTATTTGTATATTCAATGAATATGCTTAAGTATTTTATCCACTTAACTATACTAGGCATTATATATTAACTTAGGTACTTTTTTACCTTTACCTAAACACCCCCACATTTCTAAATATTGATGTGGTTAAGGCCTAAGCACCCCCACATTTTTAAATATTAATGTGGTTAGCTCGAAATATCTAATTTCCCCCACAAATTCTAGAGTATGTATTCTAGAATTTATCAATATGATATCCATAAAATTTTTTCCAAAGTTTCAGTACTTATTTTTTAATTCATTTGTTAAAGTTGGCATTTTCCAACTTTCTTTCACAGCATTTAAATGCTTTGAAATCCTTATTTTATTTTATTAATAAGGATACAACATGTAACAAAATACATTTCTTCTTTAGTTAGAAAAATATATTGGATCACCAATATGATTTAATTACAAATAATTGTATTTCTTTCTCTCAAGAAAGCACAAAAAGAGGAAACTTCTCAAGATACTTAAATCTTGTCAACAAATAAGATAAGAAGATTTCTTTCTTTTCCTCAAAAAGAGAAAACTCGTCAAGATACTTAAATCTTGTCAATAAACAAGAGAATATTAATCTCTCTAAATGGTGGTTGGTCTCCACTATTCAATATTAAAGTTAGAATATAAAAATTCTAATCTTAATTGGTCTATAATTTAGGATTGTATGTCCTAAACATGTCGTTCAAAATTCAGCCAAATCCAACGATTTAATTCTACAAAACGAGCTCTTAAGTAAACTGCTCGAATTTTATTTCAACAAAACATCCATGGATCTTTGAAAAATCAAAATCCGATCTCATCCATTCACATTGTAGATCATTATTTTGCAAATGTGATATCAAATCAAATCAAATCGAACCAACGATTCGATCTTCTTTTATGTTCTTGAGACAAGAACTACTCATGTGTTCTCATGAATTGAGCTTCTTTTTCTTTCTATTTCATTTCAATCATGTTTTTAATTGCAATGTAGTATGATTCATATATAAAACATATGTACATCAATATTATAATAAACATATTATTTGACATGTGACCACGACTTTCATACTAGTTGATCATAGAAAGAAACAATACTAGTTGATCATAGAAAGAAACAATAGATCAAGCATACTTTATCAACATATACATAGTATACACACATGAGTACATAATAACATCATGTTTGGATATTATTTCATGGCATAAATTAATTCATGTCCAACATAGTTGATTTATATAAATATATAACACGTAATCAATATATGTCCAAGCAATTACAAAATTCTAAGGAATTGGTATGGCTTACGGAAATAATAATATGTATAATAATATTCCTCTTACTAAGTAACTCATACTTAATACGAGACAAGTCTAATCGTTCATAGACAATAAAAAAACGTTAATAAGATCACGTACTCACAAATTTCATATAACATATTCGAAAATCAATCAATTGGACGGTTCCACATCAAATGAAAATTGGGAGAAAGTTAATCCCGTATCAAAACTATATGCAATTTATGAAAATAAATATTGCATTTTCATGAGAAATGTCATGCGGTTTATGATAAACTTATTCAAATAATTAACACATACCCTATCACTTTATTGCATTTAGGATAAAATTATTTGTATCATTAATGTAGATACACAACCATAATGAATATTCATTGAAGCATATATAGTGTATATGGTTTACCATGCTTCCCACATATGAAAATTAAACTATCATGCAATAATCCACCATTATATTATATAGCATTATCAATTTATTGCACAAATAGATATCTTATAATTAAAAACCGTACCCGATAAATTTATGTTCGTCAATTCAAAATTACGTGGGTAGCACCAAATCGTGTCAATATTATGGCAGTGCTGAATGATTTAATCATATCTCTTCCGTTTGAAGTCCGATTTTGTTAATTCAATATGATCCGAATAGCCAACAAACTTTTCTACAACTTTTATCTTTCACGTTTTCTGAGATTCGGATTGGATCATGATCAAATTAATCCTCGAAGTCGGAATAAGTGTGCTGTAAAAATGCACCTACAATGGAACCACAAAAATTATTAAATAATATTCATGAATCGAAAATAATATATAACCTCATCATTATTCTTCGATTCCGTCTTATTTCACCAAAATTTCGTGCATTGGACATTGGTGAGGTGTTTAATATGGGATATGTTGCATTGGTGACGAACGGTTGTATTTTACATGAAAAGGTGCATTGGCAGTTTTGGCACCCTTTCGTGTTTTTATCATCACTCGTCCGTACGATCTCCGATTGTGAAGATTTAACATGTTCTGGAAAGCCAACTTGATTATCTACAACTTTTGTGAAATGTTAATTTTCCATATTCGAACTTTAACAGCTTCGAAAATGGGAAGGAACGTGGACTTCATGTTCTGCCCGAAAATAAATTTTTTCTCCAATTTGACTTTGTAACTTCTTGATTTTTGGACTATGTTCTTCTCCATCTCGTTTACCAACGTGTGCAGTAAACACAATTTACTAAATCACACAAAATTATTGTCTTAAGATTGTTGTTCCCGATAAATAAAACGGGTAGTAATAATAATAATAATAATAATAATAATAATAATAATAATAATAATAATAATAATAATAATAATAATAATAATAATAATAATAATAATAATAATAATAATAATAATAATAATAATAATAATAATAATAATAATAATAATAATAATAATAATAATAATAATAATAATAATAATAATAATAATAATAATAATAATAATAATAATAATAATAATAATAATAATAATAATAATAATAATAATAATAATAATAATAATAATAATAATAACAATAATAATAATAATAATAATAATAATAATAATAATCAATAAAACGGGGAAAGAAAAAAATGATTGTAGAAGACAAATGGAAACTAATAAAATGAATAATTAGTAGATTTTACAAAAATTGAATGAATTAAAGTGAGATGAATTTTCCAATGTCCGTTTATCTGATGTTTTCATTTTTTGATGGAGAAGAAGGCTGAGAAATATAATTCAATACGTCTCAATCAAAGATCGTATTTTCAATTATTCTAAATTAAAAAAAGCTTATTTTACTTGTAATTTTGCCACAAGCTTCATCATTTCATCCCATTCGTGAATCGAGATAAAGTAATATTGAACTAAATCGAAAAGAAATATTACGGTGTACATTTGTCGATCAATCATTAAATAAGTATATTTATTTACAATCAGAGGACTAGTTACAAAAATACATAAATAACAATAATAATAACCGTCCAAACCTCCTCTTCGTCTTCTTCATCACTTTAATTTTTCGAGTCATATCCTAGTGTGAGTAATTATATACCTAATACTACAAATTAAGGCTATGATTATTATTTTCCACGTATTGCCTTCAATATTTATCAGAATTCCAAGTGCAATTCCGATAATATTGTCGGCCAACCGAAAATCAACGGTGATACTGAATCGTACAAGAATTGAAATTAAATTTATGGCACATGAAATGAACATAACTAGGGAATATACGTTCTTAAAATATTCCCCGAGTATAAGTGTAAGTACGGGGAATACCATCACACATAGCGCCTCGAGAGCTCTGAGTATGCGAATCTTTACTTCGACATCTCGTATCGACGTGTACCCATACGAGAGCAAAAGCGCAACAAACACGAGCAGAAAATATATCGCAGCTCCAAAACACATGTGCAGAACGAAAACAGTACCGTAGTGGCTGAGGCTCGGG
>NW_012192911.1:683345-751012 GCF_000504015.1 Erythranthe guttata
TATCAGTAGTTCTCGAGAATAAAATCCCGAGCCTCAGCCACTACGGTACTGTTTTCGTTCTGCACATGTGTTTTGGAGCTGCGATATATTTTCTGCTCGTGTTTGTTGCGCTCTTGCTCTCGTATGGGTACAAGTCGATACGAGATGTCGAAGTCAAGATTCGCATACTCAGAGCTCTCGAGGCGCTATGTGTGATGGTATTCCCCGTACTTGCACTTATACTCGGGGAATATTTTAAGGACGTATATTCCCTAGTTGTGTTCATTTCTTGAGACCAAAAATTTAATTTCAATTCTTATACGATTCAGGATCACTGTTGATTTTGGGTTTGCCGACAATATTATCGGAATTGCACTAGGCATTCTGATAAATATTGAAGGCAAGACGTGGAAAATAATAATCCTAACCTTAATTTTTAGTATTAGGTATATAATTACTCATACTAGGATATGACTCGAAGAAGAAGACGAAGAGGATGTTTAAATGATTATTATTATTATTATTATTTATTTATTTATTTTTGTAACTAATCCTCTGATTAGGTATATAATTACTCATACTAGGATATTTAAATGATTATTATAAGGGCAAAATACATTTTACCCCCTTGTACTATGTCCTATGTAACACTTACCCCCCTATACTATGAAAAATACACTTACCCCCCTATTTTCATGGTCAACCTATTTGACTCTTAACGGTGTTACTAGTAAAATAAATTTAATATATTTTTATTCTTACTAAACGACACATTTTCTTTACTTAAAAAAATATTACATGTACTATGAAAATATTAAATAAATATTTAAGATAGCAATTCTTTTTTAAAATTCGGATTAAATATAATTTACTTGTTAAATATTTATTTTAAAAAATTAATATTTAAACAGTATAATTTTTCATGTATTATTTTATACAACCAAGTAGCAAGTATATTTTTTCATATTCTGAGTTAAATTATTTAACTCGTTAAACATTGTGTACATTGAATTTTCACATTTATTTGTAACATTAAATTTCGTATAGTTAATCCTAAATATAAAAGGCTTAAATGAAATTTGATGTTACAAATAAATAAAGTAAATTATTAGCATATATCGTTAAAAAAACAACTACCGTAGAATTACAATTTTTAATATAATATCTAATGATTAAATATTTTAATCCTATATGTAAAATTTTATACATCTTAAATACTTATTTAATATAATTATCCACAATGAAAAAATATTTTTTTAATAAAAATTAGTTGTCCTTTCTTATGAATTATTAAAAAATATATTGAATTGAAAAAGTAATAATATTTTTCTTATTTAAATTTAAAAAAATATTATTATCTTAAATATTTATTTAATTTATTCATAGTACATATATTATGTTTTTAAATAAAAAATTTTTTATTTAGTAAGAATGATTAAAAATATATTAAATTTATTTTACTACTAACACCGTTAAGAGTCAAATAGGTTGACCATTCAAATAGGGGGGTAAGTGTATTTTCCATAGTTCAAGGGGGTAAGTGTTACATAAGGTATAGTACAAGGGGGTAAAGTGTATTTTGCCCTTATTATAATTATATAATGATTGATCGACAAATGTACATTGTAATATTTATTTTCCATTTAGCTCAATTTTTCTTTATCTTGATTCAAGAGTGTAATGAAATGATAAGGTTTGTGGGAAATAATAAGTAAAAATAAGCTTTTTAATTTGGAATAATTAGAAATATGATCTAGGATTGAGGCTGATACTGAATTATATTTTTCACCCTTGTTCTCTATAAAAAAAAATGAAAGCATTAGATAAACTGACAGTGAAAAATTCATCTCTCTTTTCTTCGTTCAATTTTACCAAGAGACTACTAATTATTCATGTTATTAATTTCCCTTCAATTCGTCTTCTACAAACATTTTTTTTGCGTACTCGTTTTATTGATTATTACTATTATTATTATAAAAAAATGAAATAAGATGATGAAGAGTGGGGGAAATAAGTAAAAAAAAAAATTGGGAATAACTATAAAAATTATCATTGATCAGATATATTAGAGACAAATAATGAATTATAACAGAATGAGAGAGAGAGAAAAATACCTTCTTTGAGTTGATATTCGGAGATTTCAGTTGATATTGAGTTGATCGTTTGTCAACAAATACTTGGTCCTCCCAAAACATACGATATACATATATATTTTAAGGGTAAGAAGGGATAAAGAAAATGCTTCGAGATAATGTTTGAACATCAGCACTAAGGCATTGAAGTAACCCACGCCATATACTCCCAGAAAAGGCTCGAACGACCTTTAAACAAAGGGGCCGGGTACATGTACCCGAAACTGACACAGGTGGGTAGGTCAAGAATACCTAAGTGCGCGAGACAACTCTCTTTAAGGAACTCGGCAAAATTGTCCCGTAACTTCGGGTGAGAGGGTGCCTCCTCACAAAGGGGTCGCAGTGACGAGGCCTGGACAACTGTTTACCAAAAACACAAAACTCAACAAAGTACTATTACTTTATTGTTGGTCCAAATTTTATAAATCCAAATATGTTTTTCGTATTGTATATTTGGAAATAATTTTAAGGAAAACTATAAAAAGACAGAGACATTATAATTAGATAGAGGCACATGAGAACCCCAATTTAAAAGAATTTATAAAGATTTACTTACAACTCTCCAAAATATCACTTTTACTTTTTTTCATTTGAACAAAACGAGTATGTTTAACTAACAGATGAAATTGTGTGGTTTAAATAGAAAAACAAAATATACACAATAATTAAATCTTATTAAATGACATGAATATATCTGTCTCACGCCCAATGTAAATATTAGTAAATGATATGAATATATATGTCTTATTAAAGGACATGTCTCTCACTTAATGTAGATATACCATCCCAAGAAACATCATGTGATATCAAATTAAATAAGTCATAAAGCATGCAGGCGGGTAACAAACATTGTTAACATTTCCCTCCATATATTGTACGTACTGTATCATTTATCGTATATTATCGTAAGATATTTAACTAACTACTAAAAATAGTACATAATATATATCATATAATAAAAATACAATAAACATGTAAAACTTAATATTTTATAGTTAAACCATTCATTTAAAGTAGATCCAAATTAAAGTTTCAGAATTAAATTATTAACTAGGATAAAAGTCATAGTTTTTAGAAATGCTATTATCGGCTTTATTTCTTTTGCTAATACATATTGCATTTTGTTTTATGTGATGTTGGACAAATTTATTGGTTTTGATTGGGAGAATAATAAATTTTATGTGAAGCATTTTCTCTGTTCGCATTTTCTCTGTTTGCATTGCCTTCATATATGCTCCTCCCCACTACCCATTGTTGCCATCACTGAAACTCTTCGATACAGAGACATACACACACGTCCGCAAACCCAAGTGCGCATACACACCAGAGAGGGACCCCCGCACACTCACACACGCACATATAATCACATTTACGCAAAATAATCGTTTGGAGAATCAGATCTACGTATTTTGTTGGTTCATTTTGTGTAGTTGCATAATTTGAGAGAGAGATGATTGCAAATATGTAAGTATTCAATGGTAGATGACCAATGAACATCACTCGATATCGCAATTCGATATAGTATTGCGATATGGTACGGCAATTACAATATTTATTTTGGGGGTGATTTGCCGATTTTCAGCTCAATTAGAGTTGATTTGCGCGGTTGTCAACATACTATATATGTTGTGATTTTTACAATTATCAGCGTATCAGCATATTTTGAGGTGAGTGCGATTTTCAGAACATTGGGGTGATTTGTGTGATTTTCAATACATTCTTTTACAACAATCCGGTGTTTTTCCATTTTTACTTGCTAGTAACCATGCCCCGTGCGTTGCACGGGGGATTATTACAAAAGAGTAACAAGATAAACTTAATATGTTGAATATATCGAAATAAGTAAGTGAGAATACATCACACTAAAAAAAATTGTAAGCAGATGAATTAATAATGTCGAGAACTTGGTCAATACAATTAACAATAATTTTCACTATTGACTAAAGGCTTCATAGATTGTCGTAGTCCAACATACCATCATTTCCCATGCTCCGTTGTTTCTCAACATCCTCAAGATTGATATTGGGGGAAGCCGTGAAAAGTGTATAAAACCAAAAAACAGTGAAAAATATACTTGGACATTTCTATCTACCAAATATACTTGTCAATATCATACTTTTGTTGTAATCAAATAGCCACACAACTTCACATTTCTATCTTCAAAGAAAATTATTCTATTAGACGTCCAGTTCTATGGATATATATATGAGATGTTCATACATATGCGTGAAGTCTTACCATTCAAACTAAGAGCTCAAAGCGTGAAGTCTCACCATTCAATTCTTTGTATCTTTTCTTGAAAGTTTTTTGCATATTGCATATCCCTTTTGGCATTCTGAAAGGTTTGATACTCTCTTAAAAAATACAGCGTAAAACCAGATATACAACTATTATGGAAAAGGTTTCATCGAACTAAAAATGAGAAGAATAAATTTAAATACAATTATTTTGCAAAAGCTTTAATATGACTGAGTTAAAAAAATTGAATACAAATTCTTAGAAAATATGTTAACCGACTTCACCGAAAATACCTTAAAGAATAACAGGTATTTACACTCAACCTTTTAATTTTGTTGATCCCCTGCCGAACAACAATTTGTGAAAATCCAAAGAATACTTAGGCAAAAATCAGACAAAACTAAAGATTAGCTAAAGTAAATTAAAAAGCTTACCGCATCCTTGGTTATTGACAACAATTACTGCCCGAATTGACCTTACATGTTAAGAATTCCATTCAAGAACGGACAGTAAATATGGTGGTGCGAAACTCCTTAATAAGCGTGAAGAACATAAGCAGAGAAAATTTATTATTTTGTCTGTACTTCTTCTTCCTTTCAATTTCGGGATAGAGAAAATCACATGCATATGTGGAATCGCGATGGCGATGAAGATATTAAATGCAGAAAAAGAAAATGGCAACAATAACGTGTGTCCGGAAACTATCTTCTACAATAATGATCAATTACAATAATGATCAATGAGTATCAACACATATTATATTGCATAGCAAATAATAGATTTTAGATAAGAAACACAAACATTATGAACGAATTTCAAAAAAATGGATCTTCAAAAATGGATCAGTAAAGATGCAACAACACTGAGAACATATAGAAGATAATATTTATAAATAGATATTATGTTAATTTTCTCAAATAAATATAATGAAAGTCCAAAAATATTGGTTTTATGCTGAACCGATTCGAACCAATAGACGAAACCGAAACCGAAAATAAACACCGAATTGATACCGAAACCGTTAACCAAAAATCGAAACACTAATTAACACCGAACCGAAAAAAACCGACAATTCGGTTTTTAAAATATGAAAAACCGATATTATGAGTTCGTGTTTGGTTTATTGCAAAAACCGAGTCTTGCATACCCCTACCAAAAATTTGCCTGAAAGATTTCTTAATAATATATTCCCGATCAAAATCTAAAAATAAAAAGGAAGAAATATTCGTACCATATTTTCAGTTTTGCATAAGAAAATTGTTTCCTAAATGAGGGTTCTTTCATGGGCTGCGCCATTCCTGTCCAATTTTTTCTTTTACTTTGTGAATGGATTCTTAAATGTTGGGAGTCGGGATCAGATAAGACCGCTTCTTAGCTCTTTTCTTTCGAAAGAAGTGCAAAACCTGCAATTACAATCTCAATAAATATAATTAGCGAAGAAATATATAAACTTGATAAAGATGAAAGCCCCTATATATAGTGCAGTATAATCAGATGAAACACCAGTAACAATCCACAAACATAGAATCTACACAGCAATAAAAAGAGCAACAATATAATCAGAGTTGTATATTATATTTTACATATATATATATATATATATATATATATATATATATATATATATATATATATATATATATATATATATATATATATATATCATATAAACCCAAACACACAGCATATATATACACATCAATAAAGGTAGTAGTTTTAGGATAGTAACAAATACCTATGTTTGTTATATATATATTAAGTATATATATATATATATATATGGGGATCTGCCATTTTTGTTTTATGCAATTTCTTTTCTTCTTTCTTTTGGCCCATTTAATGATGAAACAGTATACAGTAATTTCATATGTTAATTCAGTTGCTAATTGAAACACAATTTGGGAAAAAAATCGAGCGGGAAAAATTAAAAGAACAAAAGGAGTATATTACCTTCACAAAAGAGAGTATCAGACAAAGGGGTGGATGCACAATAAATCACGAATCACAATTTTGGATGGGGATGAAAAGAGGCGAGTCTGCAAGCGGGTTAAAATTGAGGTTTTGGATGTGGACGAAAATGGGTGAAGTGCAATTGGTGGAGAATTGAGGTGGAAGTAAAGTTGGACAGTGGGACAAGATTAGCTGCAGTCGGTGGCAGTGACAGTGGTCATTGATTGAGCGAGCACAAGCATCGAACCAAGCGGCGGGTCAAGCGTTGGTGGCGGGCATCGATTGAAGGGACGGCGAGGCGGTGGCCGACGTTGGAGAGGGAAAAAGAGGGTCAACAATAGTAGGCGAGGAACGTTGGCGGCAGAGGCGGTGGGCATCGAACCAAACGGCAGCGGCAGCGGCGACGGCAACAGTTATCAAATGAGCGGTCAGTGGAGGGTCAACAATTGTTGGCGTGGAGACGAGGTGTTGAAACGACGTCGTTTTCGTGCGATCAGATAAAAAGAAAAGGAAAAAAGAAGCACACACGTCGTCGTCGAGCTGCTCCAAAAATAAAAGGAAAAGAAAAGAATTTGAGAAGCTGATTGGAGAAGGGGACGCGAACGGCGCCGTTTCAGCCTTAAATGGGCCAAAAGTAAATGGAAAATAAAATGTTGTAAAAAAAAAAAAGGATATCTTTACTGCCTTTTCCTTTGACTTTTTTTTTACCCCATTTAATGACAAAACAATGTTTCGTATTTCCCCTCCAATCAGCATCCGTAATTATTTTCTTTTTCATTTACTTTCCAAGCAGCTCGACGGTGTCGTGTATGCTTGATTTTAGCTTTTCTTTTAATCTGCCAGCCGCGGAACGACGCCGCTTCGCCTCCCGCGGCGCCCTCACCCATGGCCAACAATTGTTGACCTCCGCCATTGATTAGTCCGCCGCCCGCCGCCGCTCCACCCGATGCACCTATCCCACAGCACTGTTTTTTTCGTCCAATAGTATGGGTCGCCGCCCTCGTCTCTATCTTCAATTTGTGGGTTGTCATATACCGTAAATGATGTCCGCCTCGCACTCAATTCTTTCACATGTTTTTGTTCCTCTTAATAAAGCTCTAAGCTCTGTGGTGATCTTTGCTCTCGTCCTCTTCTCCGGCAGTCCTAACTGATGGGCGTGTTGTGCTGCTATTTTGTTGTAATTGGATTTCACAACGCATAAATTCAGGTGGGTAGGTAGCAGCTATATGGGTTTTCTGCATTTTCTGAACAAGCTTTGATCTTTGCTCTTGGCATTCAATTGGTTTCAATATTCAACCTTTTTTCGTTTCTTGGATAAAAATAATTAATTGGTGGAAATAAATTATTTCATCAATTGAACCGAGTGAAGGGACAATACAAGGGAGGCGGTTGGGGGCGAGAAGCTGGATGTGGCAGTCAGAATTTGTAGGCGCCGAACACCAGGTGGGGCTCAACATCGATCGAAGAGGCGGTGGCCGCTAGCCGAGCCTGCGGTGGCGGGCGGCAGCAGCGGGCGACCAAGGAGGAGCAAGTTAGAGAGCTGGCGAAAATGACGTCGTTCTGCAGTGAGCAGAATAAAAGAAAAGGAAAAATGAAGCAAGCGCGTCACCGTCAAGCTGCTTAAAAAATAAAGGGAAAAAAGTTGCTTAAAAAATAAAGGAAAAAGAAAAGAATTGGAGACGGTGATTGGTGAGAGTGAGGCGAACGATGACGTTTCGGCTTTAGATGGGCCAAAAAAAAATAAAAAAGAAAAGGCATAAAAAAATGAAAAAGATGCCTTTCAATGTTCATATATATAAGCGTCGAAGCCCTTGAATTTACTCTCCCAGATTTTCTTTTTCCTTTTTTTTCTGTCATTCCCATGGGAAACGGCACCGTTTTGTTTTCTTCAACCAATCAGATGCAGCCATTAATTTCTTTTCCATTTAAGTTTAGGGTGTCCGATTGCAATCGGCCATTTTGGTGGGTCAGATGTGCTTTCTTTTTATTCTTTTTTTTTTCTTTTACTCTTACCACGTGGGCCCATCTTTTCCTTTTATTTCTCATCTTCTCTGCTATAATAGTAATATGTGGGCCCAGAATTCTCTCTCTTGTCTCCTACCACCTACTTTTCCTCTACAGCAGCCACCCCTAGACTCCCCCTCTCATAATTGTTTTCTTATTTATTCTTTCTTTATTTATTTCTCTCCCACTCCAAAGGCGCCACATCATCTTTTTTATTTTCCTTTTTACTTTTCCATTTCTCTCTTTGGGTACATTTGATGCCTTTCAATAATTTATTTTCAGTATTTTTTTTTGTCTTAATTTTATGAATTTATAATTATTTTACCTAAATTCTATAAACATGGGAATTCCTTTTTGGAAGAATAATAGTGGTGAATAACAAATTAAGTAATAGCACGAAAATATTCATAAAAGAAATTGTTTAATGCATCAGAAATCACTGTTCTTACTCATATTGGTGGGCCAAATTCATATTTTTTTTCTCCTTTTTTTTTGTCATTCCCCATGTGAAACGACACCGCTTTGTTTTCTTCTACCAATCAGATGTTGCAGCCATTAATTTCTTTTCCATTTAAATTTAGGGTGTCCGATTGCAATCGGCCATTTTGGTGGGCCAGATGTGCTTTCTTTTTATTCTTTTTATTCTTTTTCTCTTACCACGTGGGCCCAGTTTTTCCTTTTATTTCTCATATTCTCTGCTATAATAGTAATATGTGGGCCCAGAATTCCCTTTCTTGTCTCCTACCACCTACTTCTCTTCTACAACAGCCATCCCTAGACTCTCCCTCCCATAATTATTTTCTTCTTTATTCTTTGTTTATTTATTTTTGTTTCAATATACTCCTTCTCATGTTATTCACCGTCTTCAATTTTTTTCCTCTTTCAATAAAAGAGGAAAAAATCAATTAAATGATAAACCTAATTAAGTAACAACACGAAAATATTCATCATCGAACTAAAAAAGAAAAGGTAAATAAATCTCACCAGAATCCTAACGTCGGCATCAAAAGCAAGGGGTTTCTGGAATAGAGAAGGATTGAAAGATTGAAACCAGGCGCCACATGCCGGCGGGCATCGGACGAGGCAGCGATCAGCGCACGGGCAGCGATCGGAGTCCGCAATTGTAGGCTTGTGCGGCGAAAAGAGAACGGGACACCAAATCTTGGGACCAAAAAAGCCATATGTGATAAAAGAAGAGAGAAATCATTATCCGGCAATAAAAATGGACCACAGTCGCCGGCGACTGCTCTGGAAGAAGATGATCGAAGAAAAATAAAGACTCAAAAGGTTCCTGAGGAGAAAAGTGAAGGAAGAAAAAATTGGAGCAAAAATTGAAGATAAGTTTAACTAATTTTGTACCTATCAATTAGTAACTGGGAACTTGAACTTTGGATAATGCTTTTCGGAACTTGAACCGAGCGAAGGGAGGCGGTGGGGGGCGAGAACCTGCTGTACGAGGGAGTCAAAAATTGTAGGCCGCCGACCACCACTGGGCCCCAGCATCGATTGAAGCGGCGGTGACGAGCGGCGTTGCTGATCGGCGTTGGTGAGCGGGCAAGGTGGAGGAAGTAGAAACGACATCGTTTTGCAGGAAGCAGATTAAAAGAAAAGTGAAAATCAAGTGAGCACGTCGTCGTCGAGCTGCTCCAAAAATCAAAGGAAAAGAAAAGAATTTGAGAAGCTGATTGGAGAGGGGGACGCGAACGGCGCCGTTTCAGCCTTAAATTTATTTTCAGTTTTTTTTTTTTTTTTTTTTTTTTTGTCTTAATTTTATGGATTTATAATTATTTTACCTAAATTCTTTAAACATGGGAATTCCTTTTTGGAAGAATAATAGTTATGAGAATTTGAATTTCTATGTTTTAATTATATATAATTTACATCAAATTATGTATACTAACTGTAGGAATTTTTTTATTTTGCTTGTTTCTACTTAATTTTATTTTAAATATAGAGTTAGTTGAAATTTTTATTAACATTAGTATGCGTACATATTTAGTTTATTTAAATACTTTAATCTATTCAAAAATTTCATAGTAGTGATTCTTCCAGTGTGCATAGTTGGAATAAATAATTTCGTTTTAGCAACCAAAACATTGTACCATAAATCAAATTAGTATTTAAGTCCAATTTAGTTATTAACCACTAGAACTTTCTACTTATCTTCAAATTTTGTCAGACTCATCGGTTCCTCACCACTAATAACATGAGAAGGAGGAGAAGACGGTGAAGCCTCCGTGGCTCCCCAGCAGCAGTAATTATTGGTGAGTCGACAATTCCGGAGCTATCCAAATTCCGGATGTGATCGAAAAGGGGAGATGTATGCAATTGGAGGAAAAAAGGCGGTGGGAGGTGATGGGAGCGGTGGAAATCGAAAGAAGCGGGGGCGGCAGCGGTGGTCATGGAAGGCGGATGCACCCCACCATCGAAGTCAACAATTGTAGACGAGGAGGTGAAAGGGCTGGGAATAAAATAAAAAAGGCAAAAGAAAAAGCATCATAAATCGAGGCCATTAATGTATACAAATCTGTAAAAATAAATAAAATAAATCAAAGAGAAAAAAAAATGTCTAAAGTAAAGCAAGGATAGTTGGTAACGATATTAGTAAATTCAAGATTAACTAATTCCCCGGCAACGGCGCCAAAAACTTGATACGCGTAAAACCTACGTATAAATAACCGCAAGTGTACAGTATCGCGTTTTGCAGAATAATGAATTACGGATATCGATCCACAGGGAATTAAGTTCCTAAATCTACCAAGTACCGTAATTATACTATCCTAAACTTTATCTAGACGGGAGAAAAAGATGGGAGATGACATGAAGCCAAAAGGAAACAAAAATAAAAACAACGGTCCGCCAGAACAAGCGAAGAATTATGACGTGTGATGGCTTCTAGGGTAAATTCACCAATGTACTATCGATAAAGATCTACAAATCCAAATCTAATGTCAATTCTATATTCGCTAACCTAGACACTAAAATACCCTAACCCCCGTCTCCAGTGTAGTTAGAGTCTACCCACAGGTCCGACATCTCCGTTCAGAACCTGATATTAAGAGAGCATTTAGGTCAAGTCCTTAAGGGCTACCCGAGGTGCATCACGTCTCCGTTTCCACAACCCGAGCTATGTTTCCCTAAAATCAAACGAGAAATCCTCTCTCGAGTTCATCCCCATTTAGAATCAGTTCAACTGTTGGCCAAACAATCGAAAGCATTTAATACAGGAAAACATAAACAGAATCAAAGAACGACAAATAGATCACAGATCTGGAAATCAAAATCAATATATACAAGGTTCATTTCCCTAAAAGAAAATGCTCAGTTCATTACAAACATAGCATCAAAATGAAGAACACGAGAAATCATAAACTAAACGTAAAGAAAAGCTTATGAAAAACCCGAGTCGAAACCCTCGTCGAAACTTGCCGCGAAGAACTGGCGAAAACCGAAGAGAAAACCGAAGAAGAAGTCGAGAGATAAGTCTTGATGTGTCGAGATATTTTTTAGATCTCCAAAAATGAATAAGAGACCTTCTATTTATAGTAGGAAATCAAAGAAAAATATCTCGTCTCGAATTCTGTGCCCAGATCGCGATCTGGGCTTCTTGGATCGCGATCTGGCAGCCTTGGAAACTGTGCACCGCCTTTCCAGATCGCGAACGGAATGGTGGATCGCGATCTGATTCTTGATCAAAAAATGTACTGTGAGACCCCCCAGATCGCGATCCAGGAAGGCTGGATCGCGATCTGGGCTTCTGCGCCAACTTCAAACACTGTTTTGACCCCTTTGTAGCCCGAATTTGATAATTTTTCATTTCACAAAAGTTGTAGATCTTGAAGTGAGCTTTCTAAGGCCACTTGAGTCAGCTCAATCGGAGGTCGTATGCAAAAGTTATGCTTGAAATACGAAACAGTGCCACACCCGCGATAATGCACTTTTGCACGTGTTTGGTTTGATTTTCAGCTTCGCTTCCAAAATCGTTTCGCATCGGCAAAAATAGCTTCTCTTTACCTAAAATATAAATAAAACAAGAAACGCATAATATATACAAATAAAGCCGAAAACTCGGACGAACGAAGACCAAAACTCGAAGAATTGATAAGTAACAATCATGCAAAATGAACACTTATCACAGGACACCGTCAAGCTGCTTCAAAAATAAAAGGAAAAGAAAAGAATAGAAGCGGCTGATTGGACCGAGGGAAAGAAGCGACGCAGTTTTATCATTAAATAAAACAAAAAAAGAGAAAAGAAATTGCGCATCGGGTGTACCCAAAGAGAGAAATGGAAAAGTTAAAGGAAAATAAAAGAATTTGAGAAGCTGGGAGAGGGGGACGCGAACGGCGCTGTTTCAGCCTTAAATGGGCCAAAAGTAAATGGAAAACAAAATGCTGTAAAAATAAATCACAGTTCCAAAATTTGAAGATAAGTAGAAAGTTTTAGTGGTGAATAACTAAATTGGACTTAAATACTAATTTGATTTATGGTACAATATTTTGGTTGCTAAAACGAAATTATTTATTCCAACTATGCACACTGAAAGAATCACTACTATGAATTTTTTCAATTAATTGAAAAAATGAAAAAGATGACGTGGCGCCTAAAGCGGCGCCACATCATATTTTCTTTCTCCTTATTTTTCTGTCATTCCCCATGTGAAACGGCACCGTTTTGTTTTCTTCTACCAATCAGATGCAGCCATTAATTTCTTTCCATTTAAATTTAGGGTGTCCGATTGCAATCGGCCATTTTGGTGGGCCAGATGTGCTTTCTTTTCATTTTTTTTTTCTTTTTCTCTTACCACGTGGGCCCAGCTTTTCCTTTTTATTTCTCATCCTCTGCTATAATAGTAATATGTGGGCCCATAATTCCCTTTCTTGTCTCCTACCACCCACTTCTCCTCTACAGCAGCCACCCCTAGACTCCCCCTCCCATAATTATTTTCTTATTTATTCTTTCTGTATTTATTTCTCTTTCAATATACTCCTTCTCATGTTATTCACCGTCTTCAAATTTTTTCCTCGATCTCCGGCGCCGCCTTTCTCAAAAGCTCTTGCACTACCGCCCTGCGATAGCCAACCACGAGAGGGGCTCGCCGCTTCTAGCGTCGGCGAGCATCAACGCCGCTCACAGGGCAAAGGCAAAATCATTGAGAAGTTGCTCAAAACCTTCAAAGGAAAGAGAAACGACTTCGAATACAAAGGAGAAAAGGTGAAGGAAGAAAAAATTTGAGCAAAATTTGAAGATAAGTTTAATTATTAATCTGCTGCAATACCTATTGGATTACTACCTGGGAACTTGAAGTGCAATAATGTTTTTCCGGAAGGGACAATACAAGGGCGGCGGTGGGGCGCCAGAAGCTGGATGTGGCAGTCAGAATTTGTAGGCGCCGACCACCAGGTGGGCCTCAGCATCGATCGAAGAGGCGGTGGCCGTTGGCCGAGGCTGCGGTGGCGGGCAGCAGCCGCGGGCGACCAAGGAGGAGGAAGTTAGAGGGCTGGTGGAAACGACGTCGTTCTGCAGTGGCAGAATAAAAGAAAAAAAAATGAAGCACACGCGTCGCCGTCAAGCTTCTTTAAAAATAAAGGGAAAAGAAAAGATTTGGACATGCTGATTGGTGAGAGTGAAGCCAACGACGACGTTTCGGCATTAGATGGGCCAAAAGAAAAGGCATGAAGAAAAATGGTGGTCTTTTTTTCCTCTTTTAATTTATCTCTTTCTTATCTCAAGCAATCTGCCTCGGTCACACACACCGACCCTTTTTCCGCGTACTCGAGTGGAGAAAACATCTCATCTCTCTCCGACGGCGTCACCGCCGTTGTTCTCAAAAGCTCTTACACCACCGCCTCGTCGAACGCCGAACAGAAGTGGCGCTCGAGAAGGTCTCGCCACTTCTGGCGTCGACAGCCATCGATGCTGCCTCTTCTACCACCTACGATGACCCCAACCTCGCCTCCGTCCCGGCATCCGACGCGGACGATGTCAAGGTTTCTGATGCATTAAACAATTTCTTTTATGAATATTTTCGTGTTATTACTTGATTAGTTATTCACCACTATTATTCTTCCAAAAAGGAATTCCCATGTTTATAGAATTTAAGTAAAATAATTATAAATCCATAAAATTAAGAAAAAAAAAAACTGAAAATAAATTATTGAAAGGCATCAAGTGTAACCAAAGAGAGAAATGGAAAAGTAAAAAAGGAAAATGAAAAAGATGACGTGGCGCCTTTGGAGTGGGAGAGAAATAAAGAAAGAAAGAATAAATAAGAAAATAATTATGGGAGGGGGAATCTAGGGGTGGTTGTTGTAAAGGAGAAGTAGGTGGTAGGAGACAAGAAAGGGAATTCTGGGCCACATATTACCATTATAGCAGAGAAGATGAGAAATAAAAGGAAAAGTTGGGCCCACGTGGTAAGAGAAAAAGAAAAAAAAAGAATAAAAAGAAAGCACATCTGGCCCACCAAAATGGCCGATTGCAATTGGACACCTTAAATTTAAATGGAAAAGAAATTAATGGTTGCATCTGATTGGTAGAAGAAAACAAAACGGTGCCGTTTCACATGGGGAATGACAGAAAAAAAAAAAAAAAAAAAAAAAAAAAAAATCTGGGAGAGTAAATTTAAGGGCTTCGACGCTTATATATATGAACATTGAAAGGCATCTTTTCCATTTTTTCATGCCTTTTCTTTTTTATTTCCTTTTGGCCCATCTAAAGCCGAAACGTCGTCGTTCGCCTCACTCTCACCAATCAGCGTCTCCAAACCTTTTCCTTTTCCTTTATTGTTGAAGCAGCTTGACGGTGACGCGCTTGTTTCATTTTTCCTTTTCTTTAATTCTGCTCACTACAGAACGACGTCGTTTTCGCCAGCTCTCTAACTTGCTCCTCCTTGGTCGCCCGCTGGTGCCGCCCGCCACCGCAGCCTCGGCCAGCGGCCACCGCCTCTTCGATCGATGTTGAGCCCCACCTGGTGGTCGGTGTCTACAAATTATGACTGCCACATCCAGCTTCTCACACCCCACCGCCTCCCTTGTATTGTCCCTTCACTCGGTTCAAGTTCCGATAAACATTATTCCAATTCAAGTTCCAAGCGCTGGAGGGTAAGATTTCGTCGGCGTGTGTTTGCTTATTGTATTGCATTTAATTATCACATGCAATAAATCGTTTGTTTTCATCGTAAAATGTGATGTCGTTGTTGGTGATTCTTTTATGCCCTCTGTTTTGGTTTCATGCACGTGACGTTTCGATAACCCGATCCCATAATAGTGCATCTTATTTTTCTGTTTTGAGGATAAATTAAACGGTTGAATGATTAGTCGTCGAATTTATCGTTTTTGCTTTTATGGTTATGGAATTTAAAATCACTTGAAATTCGATGAATGTAATTTACATGCATGTGCACCTGTTTCTGATTGTCTAAGTCTTGGTCCTTTTGCAGCAAGCCGCCCTCGTGCTTAATGCTTCGCGACGTTTCCGCTACACGTTAGACCTGAAAAAAGACGAAGAACAAGAAAAGAGAAAACGGCTGATCAGAGCACATGCTCAAGTCATAAGGGTAATATTAAAACACATTAGTCTTGATTACGTACTTTTATTCATTCGATTCTTTATATTCTGGTGTCGGTGATTGTAGGCTGCATTGCTCTTTAAGTTGGCTGGACAACGAGCAATAGGTATTTTTCGAGTGTTGCTTCTTTTTAAGCTGGTTTTCCTAATTCCATCTCTGCTACAAACCTGATTTGATTTTCGTCAATTCAGTATTAGGCACGACAGTAGCTCCACCATCTCCTAACGGTGATTATGAAATCGGACTCGAGCAACTTGTTTAGATGAACAGGGATCATAATATTACAGCACTGCAATAATATGGAGGGGTAACACTTCCTTTTTCCCTTCACCATCTCTCTAGGAAGTCTGCTAACATATGCTATATGCATAAATATTAATCTCGACGGTCATTTTATTCAGGTTAAAGGGTTGGCAGAAATAATAAAAACAGACGTCGAAACAGGGATATATGGTGACGAAAATGAGTTATCAAGAAGAAAGAATGCTTTCGGCTCAAACACGTATCCCGTGAAAAAAAGGAAGGAGTTTCTTGGTAAGACTTGTCTAGAGTGTTATATTTGTTTGATCGTATGTTCTTACTTATACATTTCCACCATTTACTTATTTGACGTTTGTTTTTGCGCAGAGGTTCCTATGGGAGCTTGGCAGGATCTAACTCTCATTATTTTAATAATAGCCGCTGTGGCCTCTTTGGCTCTCGGAATAAAAACCGAGGTTGGCTTGAAATACAACAATACCATATTATTAAAAGAATTTATATAATTTTGTGCATATATAATTTAAGAATTGCTCGTGTTTTCCAGGTCCTGGAGGAAGGATGGTACGACGGAGGAAGCATCACCTTTGCTGTTCTTCTGCTTATTTTTGTTACAGGTTAGAAAATTCAGATTGGTTGTTTATAACCTTAGGAGAGAAGTAATATAATTTTCACTTTTTATCATTGCATCTGTTGTTCAGCAACTAGTGATTACCGGCAGTCCCTCCAGTTTCAAAATTTAAACGAACAAAAACGGAACATCAAATTGGAGGTAATATTCCAGTCACGAACTTATTCAAGCTTTTACCTTCTTGTTATTGTTCTCTTTAGAGTACTCTCATGGACAAACATATGTACAGGTGATCAGAGGTGGCAGAAGAGACAAGGTTTCGATATACGAGATTGTGGTTGGAGATGTCATACCTCTCAAGATTGGTGATCAGGTGATAACAGATTCGATTTTACTCGGTATACTTTCTTGGACCACACATCATTGTCTAAAAGAGTCTCCTAATGTATTTTACACAGGTTCCTGCCGATGGAATCTTGATAAGCGGACATTCTCTCGCCATTGACGCATCCAGCATGACTGAAGAAAGCAAGATTGTGAGCTGCTTAGACTTTATTTTGAAGGTTTTATAATATTAGATTATTATATTTTTATTTCTCACACATAATGCCATTATTGCAGGTCCACAAAGACCACAAATCTCCATTTTTTATGTCTGGTTGCAAAGTAGCATATGGTGCCGGAACAATGATGGTAAGATATAAAACTTTCCCACCTCCAGTAAACGAACTTTTCGACCACGCTTAATTTCTGTTCCAATTCCAGATGTTGAATTATTATAACAAGTTCAAATTTCTGTTTCAGGTAACTGGTGTCGGAATCAACACCGAATGGGGATTGTTGATGGCCAGTATTTCAGAAGATACCGGTGAAGAAACTCCTTTGCAGGTACTTATTGGATATAACGGTTCATCTTTTCATTGTTAACTTGCTACACGAAAATAAATAAAACCAAGTATGGATCCTGTTGATACATTACAGGTGCGCCTGAGTGGTGTTGCAACGTTTATAGGCATCGTTGGGCTCACCGTGGTGATTATTCTCTTAATCAGGTAATTTGGGCAGTGTTTCGTGTTATCTTATTCTACGACCACTTTCTGAATATCAGTAACATTGACAAATTAATTACCTCAGATTTTTCACGGGGAGGTAAAAAAATCCCGATTGATCTGTTCAGTTCGTCCATGGAGAGACCAGTGTTAGCGAAATAGTTGATGGGGTTATAGATATCATAACTTCTGCTGTAAGTTTCTACATTTTGATATGTAATTGCGAATACGTTAGATAACCTTTTTTTTCTTTCTGTACGTTCATTGACTGAAGTCCTTCGTTTATGTCATGATAGTGGTGGTTGGAGTCCCGGAAGGGCTCCCATTGGTTGTAACCTTGACGTGAGTATCATAACATGTCTTTCGTGTACATCTATTGTTGCCGTTTTGTCCTTATTTTGATTTCGATTTATCTTGAATTTATAACAGCCTAGCATACTCCATGGAAAAGGATGATGGCTGACAAGGCCTTGGTATGTCGATTTTGCTTCATCTTTCCCAGAATATTTAGTTTATTCAATTGTATTACAGCTTTATTATTAACTCAAAACATATCTTTCAGGTGCGTAGACTTTCCGCCTCTGAAACTATGGGATCTGCAACAACCATTTGCAGTGACAAGAGACACTAAATCAGGTTATTTTACTTTCGATGCACATGCTTAATGGAAGGAGTATCAGGCCTTCCTTAAAAGCCGCCTCAAGTTGGCCTGTACCGCCGTCGTTTGTCCCGGGTACAAGCTTTTATTCTTATCCAATTTTAATTTTTAAGAAAATAGGGAAAATAGTGGAATTCCATCTTTGATGATGCTGGGCTGATAATTTGTACCATACGCTTTATGTTGTGTGCCTTATGGTTCTTTCCACATATTTTATTTCCATCTTCTATATAATTTATGATATTTACTACAATATGAGTTCTCTATAAGGAGTTTCTTTTGGGAAAAGATTGATTCTTGAGAAAAAGCATAAAGAAAGAAGAGAAGAAGAAGATGGTGATGGGGAAAAATGTCTGTATGTGTGTGGGTGGGTGGGTGTGAGAGAGAGAGAAGGAGAAGAAAGAGTCAAAAGAGGGCCCACAAAATTTTTGAGATGAAATGACCAAAAAACCCTTCCATTAAGCATGTGCATCGCGCGTGCGCCGGAAAATGAGAAGATTCGCCGGAATATTCCACTTAGGTGGTTATGTGCGTCAAAAAGTGAGTTTGGGTGTGCCCTTCCAACTTTTGTAAGTTAAGGTGGAAAAGTGCAAAAACGGACAAAGTCCAGGTGGCAAAATGCTATTAACCCTTTTTTTTTCCTAACTTTGGTGTAACTAACTTTGACAAACTACGTACGACAGATGACTGTAGTTGAGGCTTATGCTGGGAAACAGAAGATGGATCCTCCTGAAGACGGTGCTCAATTAGTTGCATGCAACAATTTCCTCTCTTCTAGACGAGGGACTTTCACAGAACACTTCCGGCAGTGTTTTTCTATCTAATGTATTCTTTTCATCAGTACGTGAGTGCTCGTGAACATGGATTTTTCAAGTCTTTTCGTAAATAAATGTCTGTGCTTCGGAAGGAAGTGTGATCATTAACCGAGTTTTTATCTCTTGTTGTGTTTAGGAGGGTGCAATGGAGGTTTCGGGATCTCCAACTGAAAAAGCTGTCCTTCAATGGGGTGTTAAGGTACTTTTAAGCCGTACGATAGTGTATCTATATTTCCAACTTTTAACATAACTCAGGTATTGACCATCTGTAAGAACCAATATTTTCGTGCAGTTAGGAATGAACGTTGTGAAATCCGAATCCATAGTTCTCCATGTCTCTCCTTTCAATTCCACCAAGAAACGAGGGGGTGTTGCAGTAAGAGGAAAGGTAACGATTCATTTATTCGATGCTTTTATGATCATGTTTATAGTGGTTCTTCTTCTTTGTAGGTGAAGTAAAAATAGGTGTTTCAGTTTTGCACAAAAATAAACACAAATTGTTTCTTACTCATATTTCTTTTTTTACAAATACGTTCTTCTGTCTGAAGCCTTTAGATTGTGCGGGCAGATTTTTTGTTGTCTGAACTCTCGCCCTCTTGGTTACGTCTCTTTGATCATTTGTTACTACCATTCGCTTGAATTAATTTTTTTTAAATTTACAACCCAAATTTACACATATATCTATGTTTGGCTTGCTTTTTCTTGCAGGTGTATGAATTGATTTTTCTTGCAGGCATTTGGGAATTACGTTTCTTTGGGTAATAATACTAACCAGTTCCTATATTTACCATTTAATTCAAGTATTTTGCCATTTGTTTACCTGTAATTTTTTCTCAATATTGATGTGGCTGATATTGGTTTCTTATCTCTGTCGGTTATTTGTTTCACTCAGGATTGATGAAAGATTGATTCACTGTAGACAGTTACTATAGGTATCTCAACTATTAGCAATAAGGTGTTTTAATTTTTTTTGCTGCATGTTCTCTTCTTCATTATTCCTTCAATCGGGGATCGGATTATTTTGGTATCATATACCTGTGGATATATGGCAAAGGCTGCAGCCAGTATTGAAAGTCTTTTCCTTGTATCTTAATTTTTTTACCGTACTTCGGGAATTGAAATCTTGCGATCTTCGATTTATAGGTACTCATTGTAGGTCAGTGGTCCTGGAATTGCTTTCTTGTGTTTCGGCTAGGTCTTGGTCTCTCTATTCATTTACAGGTTTGCCCTTTTTTTGTGTTCCAGCTTCGGCTTGCTCTTGGTCTCTCTGTTCATATACAGGTTTCCCGCTTCTTCAAGAATTACATTCATTTTTTGCTGGTGACATTTACTTTTTACACCTGATTTTATTCGGCCGAGTGAATTCTGAGACGGAGATGAGTTCGGCCACGTTTGTTGATGGCGCCACTCCGAAGAGTACCTTTGCGCGTCCGACGACTTCTTTTGCTTTACGGCTCTTATATGTATATTTTTTTCTTACGACTTACTTTGGTTCGTTTAGGTTATCGTATATGTTTTGATTATTTGAACTTAATATCTTATTGTTGTTTTGATGTTTGTAGAAATTGTACGACTCCCGCTGAAAAAATGAGGCGGCATTATACGACAGCCAGGATTTACAGAGGTGAAATGCGTTCTTGTTTCTGTTACTCAATGTACTTCATTTTTATTGAGTCTATTTTTCTCGGTTCC
The DNA here is from genome assembly GCF_000504015.1 of Erythranthe guttata. The sequence goes on from NW_012192911.1 coordinate 704,262, forward strand.
GAAATTACGGATGTTTATTGTGCTCTAAATTTTGCTTACGATTCTTTTCATAAGTAAGAAGAATGCACGAGTATCAACGATCTTTTAGAACATTATTTAATTTAGGGGAAAGTACAGTTTGCACCCCTGAACTATGGATCATGTCACAAACACCCCATAAACTACAAAATGTAACAAATCAACCCTTCCGTTTCAAATCCGTTTGTATATGCTGATGGGCCTGTTGACTTTTACTTTTTTAATAACTTTTGTTGTTGTTGAATTTCTTTTGACTATTTTACCCCTTGGTATCATGTGCTTGTATGTATATGTGTATATATATCTATACCTATATATACCTGTTTGATTTCCGTTTTAACTTTAAAAACTAAATAAAACCAGTAACAATGAAAAATCGATTGAATTGTAATTTTCGCCCAAATTCAAAAAAGAAAAAAAAAATCAAAAACAAAAACTTCTGAAAATTATTGGGCTAATTTCGGTAGCAGTACAATTGAACAGATGCATCTCAAAGTCGAAGTAGGAAAATTTAGAAAGAGATTTTGCAGAAAGAAAGAGAAGATTCACAATTAATCTTAGGCAATGGTGAATGAGGAGAGAGAGAGAGGACTGGTGTAGGAACTTCATTGGGTGAAGACAGTGATTCCATGCTCGACGAGTGTGGCGTGGCAGTTGAAGATGGGGATGCGGAGTTACGATGTGATTGAACAGTCGGCGGCGCGTGTGACGGAGTTTTGGCTGCTATGGTAGGGGCCGACGATGGTGTGTAATCGGACATATGGACGGAGAACGAGACATCAACAGCCTCAAATCCTTGCTTGCACAATTAATTGAGGGATAATTTCTGTTCTTTTGGCCAATTAATTGAGGTTTGTCCCAAATCCTTGAATTTTGCGAACCCATGAACTGTATGTGGTTTTGCTCTTCTGATTTTTACAGAGTAGATTATAAAGAATTGTTTTTTAGGAGAGAGGGAGAAGAATTTCTGAAGTTAAGATTGGGTGATGGGGTGGAAGATGGTTTTCCTCAGAGGGGTTTTGAGGGGCACAAAGGTAAATGACTTAATTTGCTGAACAAAAAATCGTAAATGACTCAAAACTTAACGGTGTCATTGTTTTTACTGAAATGATTTGTGCAGGCCAAAATTACACATTCAGGCACATTTTTTACCATTCTTCAAAAAACAAAAAGTAAAAAAACTCAAAACTCTCTCAACCTATCGATTTTCTTTCGCAAAGCCCGTGCAAATCGTCAACAGATCGGAGGTAATTTTTACGTTTTTACGATCCTCTTGTTATGTAGATTACGAATCCGGAAAAAAAAAACGAAAAAATCACCCGTTGGCCTGCTCGTGTGAATTTACACGAGCACATCCACTGTGCTCGTGTAAATCCACACGAGCAGGCATTTTTATTATTTGTTTTTTTTTTTAATTGCTCGTGTAAAAACACACGAGCGGTTGCAAAGGGCTCGTGTGATTTCCCCCGAACGCTTTTCAACCGCTCGTGTGTTTTTACCCGAGCAGATTATTATTTTTTTTTTTTTTTTTTTTTTTTTTTTGAATTATAAGATGCTCGTGCTCGTGTGAAATCAGATGAGCACTGCTCGTGTGAAATCAGATGAGCACGAGCACAACAATTTAATTTTTTTTTTTTTTTTTTTTATTGGGTAGGAATAGTACAAAAGGTAAATAGTTATGGTAAAAAGGTAAAAAATCATGGTAAAAAAGTGCCTGAATGTTTAATTTGGCCTGCGTATATCATTACCCTTGTTTTTAACGTTGACCCAAAATATCAGGGGCTATTTCGTTACGTTTTGTAGTTCAAGGGTCAGGGGTGCAAACTGTACTTTCCCCTTTATTTTTCCATTTTATGTAATACTTGTTGTTCTTTCATTAAATTTTTGCAATCCATTATTTACGGTCGCTCCGTTTGCGAAGAAGGATTGGTATGACGATAAAGCTTCATCTGTTATTTATAATTATGTACTTACTTTTATCCTTATAGTTTTTTTTTTCATTAGTGGAATGGTCATGTCTTGTTCAGCTTAAGTAAGTGCTTTTGTTTGTTCTCTTTGTGGAATGAAACTTCGGCATAAGTTATTTGAGTTAATGAGGTAATAACGGCACCACGCCATGCTTGGTACTGCATGGCACGCGCTGTATAAAAATCTGAAAGCAATCTTCGATATTTAATCTGAAGTTTCATTTTCCGTGCCAGGATTTTTCCCTTCAGTTTATGATTTGTTGATTTTAGGCATCGCATTTGTTTTTCTTGTGATATTCGGAAGATTTTATTTCAATGGTACTGCTCTGTTTTTCCTACCTGGTTTGTCATTCGTGTGTGGCCCCCCCGATTCACATTTTCTTTTCCCATTTTTTTTTTCCTTTCTGCTGCTTTCGAATCCCATTATATGTAGCGGACTATACTTCCAGCCTTAACCTCGCTCCATACATTATTGTTGTGGTTGTGGGTGATATATGGGAAAGATGAAATTGGCTGTTGTTTCTCTTCGGTTTACACAAACGTTTATCATTTTCTTTTCTTGCACTAATTTTCAACTAAATTTTCTTATTACTTAGTGGAAATACATTGACTGCAGATCTGCTCATGTTGTTGTGTTCTATGATGACATGGAAATCTTGTCCAATAATCAAACTGGGATTGCTGTAAAAGAGAATTGACTTGTTCAATTTGAGGCGACGAATAATACGGAAGTGAAAAACATGCAGGATTTGGAGGATTTGCAGAATGCCTTGGCAATTCTTTATCGGGAAAGGCAACAACTGGTACTGTTTTTTTTTTCAGTTTAAATGGATTAAATTTATAATGTAATAAGTATAGTGTCGTAATTTATATTTGTTGCGGCAGTGTTCTCAAATCTGCACTATGGAAGATGAGTATGCGTTATATGAAGATCACATTAAACGAATAAGGGGCCATACGCCATTTTTTCACAGTTTCTTTTATCTTTTGTCGATTTTCCTTTTTTCTTTTTAAATAAATAAATTGAAATTTGTATATTTCGATAGGTGGTGAAGTTGGTTTAGCTCGTAAATGTATTGAACCAATCCTAACTGGGAAGAGTCGTTTGCTGCTGAAGAATGAAAATCACGACAACCGTAAATCCACAAAGCAAACAAAATCACCTGACATTTTTCTCCCCGGTAGATCTTCATGTCATGTAAGTTATTATGTTCCTATACAAATTTGTTTATTTTTTTTTTTTTTTTGAAATAAATAAACAATTAAATTAAAACAATGTGTATTATATTCTCAGGACTTGGGGTATAATAATTGGAGGCTGACGAAATATTTTGTCGCACCATCAAATGGTAACACGATAAATTTCGTTCCTTATTCTCAAAAAAAAATAAGCTGATGAATTCGTGTGATATATATTATATCGATTTTTAGTCCGCATATTTTTATCTTTTTTTTACGAGTAGATAAAATTTGTATCGAATGTGGCGATGGGAAGTGACGATTTGTAGTTGTCTACGGAGGGTGGTGTGGGGTCCACTCCCTTAGAAACAAGGTAATTTGCTGGTGCACAAATGATTGTCAAAAGACAAACTCGTTTCTGTGTTAACGAAAGCTGATTAATCAGGGGTTAATTTTCTTCCTTCCGTTATAGGCTACCAGCATGACGGCGCGTGCGATGCGAAATAGGTATATAATATAGGGACCAAAAATCGTAAAAATTGATCGATTTGTTGATATTTAAGATTTATTTTAACATTTGAATCGACATAGATATGAATGAATTGAATCGTAAGATTTGAATAGTAAATCATAAGATTTTATGGCGAATTTTCCTAAATGTGGCGGATATTTTGGATATTAAAAGAGAGATCCACTTTGGGGTAAAATTTGCAATTTGGGTGGAGCGGGTAGGAAGATGGAGTAAGTATAGGGGTAATTTTGTAATTTTCAGAACTGTTTGAGCCAGGGAGGTGGATTTTAAGATAATACAAATTAACCTCCACTTGGGGGCATTTCCGGTTTAAGAACCAAGATTAAAAATGGTATATAATATAGGGATAAAAACTGTAATTATCACAAGTTTATCATAAATAATATAATAAATTAAAGTTTTCCTAAATCGTAAATTGTAAAATTTGATCGATTTGTTGATATTTAAGACAACAAATCCACCTCCCCGACTGAAATAGTTTTGAAAATTGCAGAATCACCCCTATACTTCTTTTCAAAATGAATTCAACACACATATTTATGGTTGATTTTATTTAATTTTTGGTCAATGATATATTAGAGAAATGTGTGTGGTGTGGTGTTGCCCTAGTTTGTATATAATTCTAGGTCAAGGAACAATGAACCTAATTTAGTAAAGGGTGTTGCTATTTGCAGCAGGACTTTTATTGAATGCAGCATAGTTTTTTTCATTTAATTTTTTTTTTTAGAAATTATCTCTCCTACTCTCAAACTCTCTCAAGACATTCGAATTTCGGAAAATAATTCGACTTTGAAGAATCTATTGTATGCCCCAGCCGATATTATTGAATTACAATTCACGTTTATTTATTATATTTAATGTAGCCTCCTTTTTTCGTTTCTAATTCTTTTTGGGACTGGTTTAATTCTATGTTTTCACAGAACGATTTTTTTACGGTTGATCTCCACACAAATACAAGTGAATGTTTGTGTGCTTATGGATAATAAATATCCACCAATGTAGCATAGAATAATTCGAGACCTCTTAGTTCAATAATTTTGTCCAAATTCAGTTATCAAGAATTAATTACTTTTCTTGTTGCTTTTTCCCAATGTATTAAAATCTGTATTAGGTTAACAAGTTGTATTAGGTTAAAGGCGCAATATATATTCGAGTCAATATTGTATGCATTCAACCATATTTTAAGCTTATAAAATCACAATTATTGCAATTTGCATACATACATGATATAAGTCATTTTTACCTGAAAAGTACAAATAAATTAAGCACATAGCAAATAGTTGCGGTCGGGTTTCTTCAGCACCTCCCGTCACGCAATGCAAATCAACATCAATAAAAAATAATCATAAAATAAGCAAAAATGCAATAGTATCTAAAACATATAACTGCAACATATGGTCTTGAATGAAAATGTAGTCGAGAAACTTTAAAAACTAACATCAACAAAAATAATCAAGTCAAATTTGCAAAAGTTGATACGGGAAACGGCACAAACATTAAACTTAATCGAAAAGACTGAAACCAAGGTCATCATCAGATTCATCGGCAGGTTCTTCTTTCTTCTCCTCTTCCTTGGCGGCAGCAGCAACAGGTGCAGCACCCGACCCAGCAGCAACAGGAGCGGCGACTGCAACAGCAAACTTGCTAGGGTCCTGGTTTGTATAAAACACCACATTCAAATATCAGACAACAAATTCTATTTACACGACAAATGTAACAGAATAATGATACTTACAGCAAGATACTCCTTGACTTTATCGGCAAGAGGGAAGGAATAATCAGTTGCAACGGCGACAGCCAAGACATTCTTGTAGGCATTGATGAACATATGCGGTGCAGCAGCTAGGGTTGGGTAAGAGATGGCTAGAGCCAACGAGGTGACCATGGAAACACCCATAGCAAACTTGACAATTAGGTCATCTTCGGTCAAGTCAAGCACCTCAGGGCTGAAAACGGAACCGTTGTCGTAAACCTTGGTGACAACTAGACCATAAGAGAATGGCCTGATTCCGAGTTTCGAAAGAAGGGCAGCTTCAGAGGAACCCACTTTGTCACCCTTTTTGATGAGCTCCACGGGGGTTACGATTTCGACAGTACCCTTGTTAATCTTGGTGGGAATGTTAAGAACCTAAACACAAACGGATACATACAACATTCATTCAGTATTATCACACGAATTAAAAAGAAAGAGGAAACAAAATCGGAAATGATGTGTTAGTAAGTACCTGGAAGAAAGATGTCTGTGACGGATCGAGACCCGTGTTCCCAGGTGGGACAATGACATCAATCGGGGCTACCAAACCAACACGAGCAGGTGCTCCAACCTGTTTTCAGAAAGCTTATATGTTTATATATCATCTTCCATATTGGATCAGAAATTACAGAACACCATTAAAAACATCAAGTTCTTCCCTAGACTACAACATTCGGTTCGAGTTTGAATAAGACAAAAAATACAGGGTTAGCCTAAACCTGATGTGATGAATAATAATACATAACAATAGCAGGAACGAGAACGAACGAACTTCAGACATATTTCCAAACTTAAGATGTACACCACAAAATCGATCGATCCATTGCCTGAGTCAATTTCACAACAATATATAGAATAGACAGGCAAGGCAATAAAAATGAGGGTAAGAAGAACAAATGAATTCACCTTGAACTTGGCAACCTCTTCAGTAACTTCCTTCAAGTCACCCTTAGTGAAGATTAGTCCAACATTCCCCTGTAGTCGTCCAATCATTCATAGCAAACCAAAACAACAGTAAGAAAGATTCTACCTACTAATTGATACAACCAGGGAATTACTTAACCTCTAATTGATACAACCATTAATAAACCACCACCAAAATCAATCAATCAACAGGGGGGACTTGTTACTTACAACAAGGAGATCAATTAGGGCGAGAATAGCTTTGTTTCCAGTGTTCTCAGAGTGGATTCTGATCGACCTCTTCATCATAGTATTTTTACCCATCAGAACAACTGAATCTCCCCTTAGCGCGCTCCGAATGTTCTGCAGCTGAGTGGACCCCACGTTGTCCGCCACCGCCACCAACACCTGCGTGTACTCATCCAGCAAATTGCACAGTTTCTTGTCGTAAGCGATTTTCTTGTCCGCCTTTGATACCTTCGGTGCCATTTCTCTATTTCTTTCTCTCAGCTAATAGAAACAACAAAATACAGACGAAACCCTAGGTGTATGAGAGGAAGAGATGCAAAAACGAGGGCCAAGACGTAGCAGTGGCTATGTCGAGGTGGACAGCGGCGGCGCCGTCTCTTAGCCTCTTCGATTCAAGCTTTTAGGGCCGGTTGAAAATGGTGGAAGCCAAATGCGGGAATTCACAGTCGAAAACTTTGCCTGCGGTGGGTTGAGGGTTTTTACAAAGACCGTGCCCTAAAACCAATGGTTGGATTGGCATTTTCGATAATGATCTAACGGCTGTGCCTGTGGTTCTGAATTCTGATGTGTATTTATGGGCCTCTTATTTTTTATTAAAAATCAGTTTTTATTATGCGTAATGGGCTACTTAAAATATGAATACAATTCCGTTCAAACCCGACCCAAATTAGATTTTCTACTTTATTGCGTTAAATAAATAAATAAATAATATCCATTAATTTCTGTTTTTTTTTTAAAGGGTAGGATTTTCGTGTGAATGTATATATATATATATATTAGGCTGCGGCTATATGCAATATTAATTTCACTTGTGCAAGACCAAATTAAAAAAAGATTCCAGAAGATTCTATTTTATTAAGAGGAAATGACAAATATACCCATAAGTTAAATTGCTTTTTTTTTCTCATGTAAGACCAAATACAAATAATGAGGGAAAAAAAACTAAAAAAAAAAAAAACACCGCCGTTAAAGTTCCGCCGCCCAAGCTCCACCATCGATCGCCGCCGCCGCAGCCCCGCCGCTCACAATCATGAGTGACCCAAACCTGCCCAGCAACGTCGCCGCCGCCGCAGGTATTTATGAACTTTGTTTGAAAATTTCGAAAAGGGTTATTTAAATTCGATAAATCCATAGTTTCATTATGTTAAAATGACATTAAGAAGCTTTCGTTGATGAATTGTTGTCTGGAGAGCAGATTTTTGATTTGTTCTTCATTTTCATTCGACCAGCAAATGTCGTTTTTCAAAGGAAAAATTCGGCATTTGCAGGTCGATTTTGTATGCTATGATTCGACATGTGTCGATTTTATTGAAGGTTTCTCGACATTTTAAAGAAGTCGATTTCTTATCATCCAATTCGACACCAAGATGTCGATTTTTTGATGAGGGTTCGACATCTACAAGATGTCGAGAAACACTCATAAAAATCAACACCAAGGTGTCGATTTTTATGGTCAGAAATCGGCATATAGATGTCGAAATTTAACTGTTTTTTATTTTTTTTAATAAATGTAATTGTTTTTGGTTTTTTGTAGAGGATGCTCGTGTACGATAAACCGCTTTCCATCGAAAGAGGAAATGCACAGTTCGTCCTCCTCAGCTCCTCCCCTCCCGCGCCATCGTACCCGAAAACGACGTAGTGATTCACAGGATTCACATGTCGTTGTACCGGAGCCACATGCCACTTCGACTACTGAAGTGGGTGGGTCCAGTAGCCAAACGGCATCGCCAAGCTCGATAGGTCCAGAAATTCGTGAGTTAATACCAGATTTTGAGGAGCATGTCGCTTACAAAATTTTGAGCGGAGTGCTACGTTTTGAACTAACTAAACCTCTAAAAGTCGCAATCCTATCCTCGGTATCGGATGTCTTCCAACCCTCTGCCTTGGGCTCGTGGTACCGTGTCCAATGATCTACGATAGGAGGCATAGGGCAATTGTTCTTCAAGACGACATGTACAAAATGGTTATTGTTCACGAATGCTAGGCCATGCTCTTGCCGCATCTCAACAGGAACGGGATCGCTCGAAAGTGGAAGAAATGTAAGGCATTGATATTTTGAGAAATACTGGACCACAATGTTGTAAGCATGGGCAATTATATGGCCCATATAAGGTAATGTCATCCAATATTGTCGATCGGCAGGTGAAACCCAACAGTCCAATATAGCTACCAACTCCTCTATGGTGGCCCATACTTTGTAACTCTTTATGTAAATGTCATGATTCCTTTTCAGTTCAGTTAGCATGTCACGTCTTACTTGTGCCCAATTTTCTTCGCCCAATCCTACCATAGATGCAACTACCCGAAATCCACAATGACTATCTGATGCGATGTTCTTGATGTATTGTACATATTCTTGAAACATTGGATGAATTTGGACAATAAACTGCGTCTTCGCATTAGCCTTTTTCTATAAAAAAATGAATATTGAAAAAAAATTAATTGGATAATAGAAAGTTAAAAAAAATATGAAACAGTTCAATTTCGACACTAAGGTGTTGACTTTATGCACACAAAATCGACACCTTAGTATCAAAATTTAACTGTTTGTAATTAGTCCCAATATACTAAATTTCGACATTAAGGTGTCGAATTTAGGGACATATTTTCGACACCTTAATGTCGAAATTTAGCTTTTTTCATATTTTTTCATGAAATCAAAAATGTTGTCCGTGCCTTTCTCGTGACGGAGGGTTTAGCTGACTTTTTTGTTGTCTTTTTTTGTTGTCTTTTTTTGTTGTAGACTTCGCAGTGCCTCGTGTTGGAGTTAAAACCTACATTTTGATCGTGATGGCAACCATGTTAACATAATATCAATAAAATTGTAAGTACAATTAGTCTTACAAAAATTTAGGTGTGGAGAAGAACCATAATTCAAGTCGTCCGAATTTGAACCTTCACGTGGCTCCATACTTTCCAATGTTTGTCGATGCATTGAAGTCAAATGAGAATTCACTTCATATTAATCTCGTGGATGTCATGTGCACACAGTACTCCGCGAGTTGTTTGGAGACTGCAACTGCAAGGCACCTCAACTTGAGCGAACAACTCACGTGATTTGTCCACCTCAATTTTGATCAACTCAAGGGCGTGCATCGACACAAAACCTAAAAGTTCACTGTAAAGCCCTATCTTGAAGCCGTGTTGGTATGTATTTCTGCTAATCTCAAAGGAAGCCTTGATTTTAATTTGTTGCAACATCAAGACGTTGTCAATATAGTGAACAAAATAACGATGTTTCCCCAATGAATTCATCATATTTTTCTTAATCTTTGAATGTATGTGCACCCTCCATCATATCATATATTACAAGACGTATAAATATATTATAAGTTATTATATAATAGAGATGTGTATGTCAAGTCATATAATATAAAGATTACTTGTTAGAAGTGTATGTTCCGAGGTGCATACATTTGTCTGTCCATGTGGATTCAATCCTCTGTTTGTACGGGTTCAACCACGAGTCAGCTACGTAAGATAGAGCCTTCGGAAAATCAACGAAGTTTCGTTTCATTAAATTCCATTCCACATAAAACAACTCCTCCGATCTTGCTCAACAAGATTTGCCCAACTTGTCTCAAACCGCTTCCATTTTTCTTTCTCCTTTTTGAACATTTTTTTTTACATTTAGCAAGAATATTCTTGCTAACATGCCACCTACATAGCAAATGATGACTAGTTGGATACACAAGAGCTATAACTTTCATCAAAGCCAAATATCAGTCAGTGACGATACAATTAGGACTACGACTCCCTCCCATCTTCTCCACCAAGGTCCTACCAAGAGCTCGCGCAATTTGGTGGAGCGCGTTGAAATTCTCGCGCGATTTGGTAAAGTGCGTCAAAATCTACACGCGATTTGGGGGAGAATACAGAGAGTTGCGCGCGACCTGAGGTATGCGCGCGCTCCGAGGTAGGAAAGGCGGCACGCATTGTAGGACGCGCGGTGGGGCTGCTGATGTGCATTGAATTCGCGCGCACATGGGTGGTGCGCACGCATGTAGTACACGGAGAGAGAGTGTGTGGTGCTGTTAAGAAATTCATGGGGAGGCGTGCGCGCATTTAATGCATGGAGAGAGAGAGACTGAGGAGCTGATAGGAAATTCATGGGGAGGCGCGATAATTAATGCATGGAGAGAGAGTGATGGGTGACGCAGAGTGCTGCTCTCTTCACTTCCTTTTTTTTTTCCTTTTTTTTTTGGCTGACGCGCGCGCGACCCAGCATTCGCGCGATTGGCGCGTGTTCCCACGCGCACGTGATTTGCACGCGTTTTTCACTTTTTTTCTTTTTTTTTTTAATTGTTGCGCGCGTTTGGCACGAGTGTGACTGCCACTCGCGCGTATCATTCACGCGCTCACCCAAATTTGTTTTTTGGGCGAATCGAGACGTGCTCGAATGGAGGTTTGTGTATTGGTGGTGAACACTTTGTACTCGGTGTGATGATTTTGTTCCGAATGTTGGTATATCTGATACCACTAACGGGGTTGGTACTAGTAGTCGACGTTATATATACTAAGTAGTAGATTTTGAGAGATGTAGTGACAAGTCAAGTTCGTCATGTGACTTCGAAAACCCTGCCCGATTTTTTTTTTGTTGGTTGATGCCCACCCCTTGGGATGGGATGTGAACCCCCTTGGGGTTGAAAGGTAAGGGTGATGTCCAACCACGATGAGATGCCCAACCTTAGGGTGGGATAGCCCCCCAACTTAGGATGAGGCGATCACGAACCCGTGGGATAAGATGTCCAAACATTGGGATGAGATGCCCAACCTTGGGGTGGGATAGGCCCCCAACTTAGGATGAGGCGGCCACGAATTATTGGGATGAGATTAACCTTAGGGTGGGATAGCCCCCCAACTTAGGATGAGACGATCACGAACCATTGGGATGAGATGCCCAACCTTGAGATGAGATGTCCAATCATTGGGATGAGATGCCCATCCTTGTGGTGGGATAGCCCCCCAAATTAGGATGAGGCGATCATGAACCCTGTTATGGTTTTGCAGGACTCCAAGTGTCATTGACATCATTGGAAGGAGTAGCTCATAAGGGAGAGGCGTTGCATCTCGAATGTGAACGTGGGCGATGTTGTTCAGTTCGCGCTTCTCGGTGAGGAGTGGGTTGTTACTGAAATAATTTAAGGTCCCGAATTCGTTTAATACAGAGGTGTTATCTTAAGTGTTATGACACTTGAACAAACATGCAGCGGAAATATAAAGATAAAATAACAATACTCAGAATTAAAAATGTTCACAAGTAAAGACTTGTGAACTTGCCCTTTACAGGACGGAAAAATATATTAAAATCAGTATTCCAAGAATACAAACAGAAGAGGTGCGAAAACTTCTTCCTTATGAATGAATCTTTTTCAAGATCATTCTTACAATCAAATCTAGATACTAAAAGAAAAATATTAAAAATTCTAGATTTCAAAGATGTACTCGTGAGGAGTACGTAAAGAACTTATGAATGAATCACTATCTTGATCATTCTTACAACCAAGTCTAGAAACATATATACTAAACAATCTAGACTACAAAGAATGTACTTATGAGAAGTACGTAAAGAATGTACTCATAAGGAGTACGTAAAGATTGTACTCATGAGGAGTACAAACGACCGATTCTAAAACCACTCTATAACACTCGTGAATATTCTTCCGCCCTCGGTTTTTATTTCGTAGAATCGATTAAACAACATTGAGTATTGAAATCGGTATTTATAGACATTTCAAGCTTCCACTCCTCAGCCCATGATCTGCAAGAAAATCAACCACAAGAGCACTCAAGAAAATGGGTTAGTGGGTTAGTTAGGAAGTTAGAATAAAATCCACAATTAAATCCACTAAGCACTACTTAGCCCACTAAGCACTATACTTAACCCACTAAGCACTATACTTAACTCACTAAGCACTACTTATTCCATAACTAAAATTTAGTTTAAAAAATAAGAAAGTTAAAAACACAATGTGGAAATAATCCACGTGTTTCAAACTCCCCCTTTTTAACTTTCTGTTCAAAACTAAATTTTAGCTTAACTCCCCCTGAGTCATTGCTTGAACTCCCCCTGAATATGATAACCAATCTAGCAAATAACAAAATAGTGCAATCCTAGCATAAAAGTTCAGAGGGAAAATAACAAACTGAACAAAAACAAATATTGTTCATAAAAATAACTTTAGAGCAGAATATCCAAAGTGTCCTCAGTATCAGCTGTTGCTGCTTTCCTCTGCTCCTTCAGTTTCACCCTCATTATTTTCTTCTTCTTCATTAACTCCATGTTCTCTGCCTCTGGCATCCAAATGATGAGAAGTCCCTGCTTCAACTTCATGACTAGCTTTTTCTCCCCCTTTTTGATCAGAAAGAGTTTTTTCGAAGCATTTCCACCATGGACTGATGATAGGTAATCTGAGTGAGGGAGTGAGTAAGCTGTTGTAACAAGAGATCTCTAGGAACAGAAACAAAAATGTCAGGGATGTTGTCAACATGAGGAGCAACACCTTCAGTACCAAAATTATTTTGACCTGATTCAGTTGAGAGAAAAATTATCTCCATTCCAGGGAAGATCTTGGACATGAGGAGCTTAGAGAAAATTTTGAAAAAAAATTATCATGCCAAGTGTGAGAAAACAGAATGGAGTAGATGAGAGAAGGATTTAAAACGATTGCCAAAAAAAAATCTTACAAACCTCAGTAAAATCACCATAATTATCCTCATCAATCACAGTAGGAGTTTGTAAATGAGAGTTGATACTTTTGGGAGAAAAGGGAGAAAATGAAATTTCGCACAAAAACTTTGCCAAAGTTTGGAGAATTTTAAAAAAAGAGGTTTGTAAATTGGCATAAGGACAGACAATCTCAACTAGACTAAGGATTTTTCTTTGATCAAGAAAATTAGTAATCCTATGTCTATCAAACTCATCCTTGGAAATTTTCTTCTCCTCAATGAATTGGCAATTCATGATTTGAGGACTCAAAATTGAATCAAATTCAAAATAAAAGGTTGTACTGAAAGCATTGTTTACCTCAAAAGGAGTTGACAGATCCTTCCCATCCAAGTTTAGCTCTTCTTCCTCAGAGGATTCCTCTTCTTCAGAGTCTTCAAGTTCATCCGGGATGTATGCTGGCTCAGGTGATGCAATACGTGGGACAACATCTTCCTACATCTGAGAGGAGTCCTCAGACGAGTCACTGTCTGACTCTGAGGATGGCAAATGTTTTCGAAAAGTGGCAAAGGGAACTTCCCAGCTGTCATCACTTTTCTCTGGTTCATCAGCCTGAGAAGGTGCTGCATCTACTTGAACAGCTGCTTCTGCAAGAGTTTCCAGAGGATCTGCATATGGTGCTGAGGGTGTTTCTTCATCCTGGTAGGGAGCAGCATCCTCAGCAGCACTGTGAGAAACATTGGCTGAATCAGAGGGTGCAGTAGCATCTTCTGGAACATGTGCAGCAACATCTTCGGAAACAGGATGTTGAGAGGGAGTTGCTGCCATGTTGGACTGAAATGTCTCCCCCTGAGTTGATGCTAGTGGAGGTGAGTCTTTGGAAGATGACTCAGTGGAGCTTGAGGAGAGAGCTTGGGCTTGGTTCTGCAAAAGTTGTATCTCCTTCTTCATCATCAGTTTCTTCATCAACCAAATGCAGGCCTCTTGGTGGGTTTGGCCTAACTGGAGTGCGACCGACTCTGCTGCCTCTTCTTCTACCTCTGCCGCCTCTGCTGGGAGAATGTCTTCCCCTTCGGCGTTGTATTGTAATCCAGTAGCATTCAGATCTGGGAAGGGATTCATGCGCTTGGACCGGCGAGTTGGAAACCTTCCTGCATTGGAAGAGAGACCCACGTTCTGGAAGTTGTCTGGGTCAATCGGATTCAGCTCGTCTCCGGGCTCAATGAAGCTGATCGGCATAGCTTCAAGATTGACAGGATGAACGATGATGGCCAGACTTGGATCTGCTGGTTCAGGTGCTGCAACATCGTTGTGGACATCACCAACGGCGGCTGGAAGAGGATTTCTAGGAGGAGATGCCATGATACAGTAGATGCAAATTTCTTCTTTGTGCTTTTGATTTGAAGGTGTGGATTTTTTGAAAGATTAAGCACGAAATTTATAAGCCCTAATTTTTGCTGAGAAAACTCGAAGTGGAGAAGATGAAGAAGTGGGGTGCGTTTTTCTTGGAGAAAGTGTGATTAAGGAGAATAACACTTCCTTTGGCAGTTTAAAGCAAAACGTGACACATGGCACAATAAGGAGTGGACTTAGTGGAAAATAAAAGACTAACCCATGAACCCCATGACCCATATAAATAGTGATAATTCAATATAAATAATAAAAATAATATTTATCACTCACGAAATATTCACAAAAATAGAAAAACCGATTTATTAATGATTAATAGTATGAGAAAAATTTGGCTAACAGGCATAGATTGTATTATATATATATATATATATATATATATATATATATATATATATATATATATATATATATATATATATATATATATATATATATATATATATATATATATATATATATATATATATATATATATATATATATATATATATATATATATATATATATATATATATATATATATATATATATATATATATATATATATATATATATATATATATATATATATATATATATATATATATATATATATATATATATATATATATATATATATATATATATATATATATATATATATATATATATATATATATATATATATATATATATATATATATATATATATATATATATATATATATATATATATATATATATATATATATATATATATATATATATATATATATATATATATATTTTTTTTTTTTTTTTATAAACTCTTATTTTCAAGTCAAACAATTCACATGGAACATGATCAAGTGTTCAGTTTGAAGGTTCCTCAGTTACTAAGATATGACTATCAAAATAGAGGAGTTTGACTTGTGTGAGTGTAATTATTGTCTAAATGTTTACATGAAGCATGATCACGTTTCAAGGTGAAAGACTTCCAGTTACTGATTTAGAAAATAATACATCACAGTGAAGTCATTATTTAATGAAGCTAATGCTTCAATAAATTATGTTGCAGCTTAAGATATTTGATGAGGTGCTGCAACACATTTCAGGACATGTTTATTGAGTACACATCCCGAGAGATTTTCTGAGTTTAGAAAACCTCTCATAATCTAATGCCTTTGTAAAGATGTCAGCCAGCTGATCTTCTGTAGGAATGTACTTTAAGCACACTATATTTTTCTCAACTATATCACGAATAAAATGATGTTTAATATCTATGTGTTTAGTTCGTGAGTGTTGAACATGATTTTTTGAAATGTCAATAGCACTTGAATTATCACAATATATGGTCAGGGTATCACTGGTCAACCCATAATCTTCCAACATTTGTTTCATCCAAATTAGTTGACCACAACACCCTCCAGCAGCTACATATTCTAATTCAGCTGTTGAGAGAGATACACAATTTTGCTTTCTACTAAACCAAGAAACCAGATTATTCCCCAAAAAGAAACATGCACCTGATGTGCTTTTTCTGTCACTAATATCCCCAGCCCAATCAGAATCACTAAAACCTATCAAGTTTGTGTTTGTGTCTTTGAAAAACTGAATCCCTAAATCTACTGTACCTGCAACATACCTAATAATCCTCTTCACAGCTTTAAGATGAGTGACTTTGGGATTAGCTTGATACCTGGCACACACACAAACACTAAACATAATGTCAGGCCTGCTTGCTGTTAGATACAGAAGTCTTCCAATCATGCTTCTGTATAGAGTGCTGTCAACATCTTCTGCAACATCATCCTTGGACAGTTTTTGGCTAGAACCCATTGGAGTTTTCATGTGCTTGGCTGACTCCAACTCAAATCTTTTGACCAGATTGAGAGCATACTTCTTTTGATTTACAAAAATTCCTTCACCTGACTGTTTGATTTGGAGTCCTAGGAAGTAATTCAACTCCCCTACCATGCTCATTTCAAAAGTGTGAGACATAGAATCTACAAAAGACTGTAAAAGGTTAGCACAAGTAGAGCCAAAAACAATATCATCAACATATATCTGTACAATAATGATATGGTTATTTGTTCTTCTAACAAATAAAGTTCTGTCTGCTTTTCCTCTAGAAAATTGTATTTCAAGTAAGAAGTCAGTGAGTCTTTGATACCAAGTTCTAGGAGCTTGTTTAAGACCATACAAAGCCTTCTTAAGCTTGAACACATGATCAGGTTTGGCAGAATCTTCAAAACCCTTGGGCTGCTCTACATATGCTTCTTCATTTAAAAAACCATTTAGAAATGCACTTTTGATATCCATCTGATACAATTTGATTTTAAGAAAACAGGCTATAGCAAGAAGTAACCTAATAGATTCAATTCTAGCTACTGGAGCAAAGGTTTCATCAAAATCTGTACCTTCAGTATGAGTATAACCTTGTGCTACTAACCTAGCCTTATTTCTAACAACCGTACCTTTTTCATCAGTTTTGTTTTTGAAGATCCACTTAGTACCTATCACATTTATACGACTTGGTCTGGGAACTAAGTACCAAACATCATTCCTGATGAACTGATTCAGCTCTTCATGCATTGCATTAATCCAAAACTCATCCTTCAGTGCTTCTGCAATATTCCTTGGTTCTACTGAAGATACAAAACAAGTAGTTCCAGTTAGTGCACATTCAGAAGATAAATTTGCAAATCTTACCATATCTCTGTAATTCACTCTCTCTTTTCTTCTGGTCCTTATTCCATCAAAGATATCTCCCACAACTTGAGTAGAAGGTTGATTTTTCTGGATTCTACTTGATGGTTCCTTTCTGCAGACATCATGAATTAGCTGCACTTCAGCTTATGTGCTCTCTGTAGGCTGTATTGAGTCAGGTGTGGTAACACTTGGTTCAACACCCTCTTTTCTTGAGACTGGACTGTCTATATCTGGAGCATCTGTGGCAGTAGTGTCTCCTCTGGTTGTTTCACCTTTAGCAATCAGGTAATCAACTTCATCTTCAGCTGTTTTATTGCGGAGATCAGCAAAATCATCAAATACCACATTTACAGATTCAATAATGGTTCGAGTTCTTATGTTATATACTCTATAAGCATGACTGTTATTAGAGTATCCCATAAATAAACTCAAATCACTCTTGGAATCAAATTTAGCTAGATGATCTCTATCATTGAGGACATAGCAAACACATCCAAACACATGCATGTATTCTAGATCAGATTTTTCTCTTAAAAAATACACCAAAGTATATCTCGAAAAATCATCAACACACACAAATACATATTTTTTACCACCGAGGCTTTCTACCTCTATAGGACCCATAAGATCCATATGTACAAGTTCAAAACAAATGGTGGTACCAACGGGTTGTAACACTTTGTGTGGTACTCTGGTTTGCTTTCCCTTCTGACACATTCCACATATAGAGATATCCTTGATCTTGAGATCTGGTACACCTCTTATGGCATTGTATTTGTTGAGCAGCTTCAGATTTTTGAAGTTTGTGTGTCCTAGTTTCTGATGCCACAGCTCTACTTCACTTACTCTTGAGCTCTTGCATGAGATGGTGTCACCTGTTTGATAGCAATTATCCATTGATCTGGAACCTGTAAGTACACAATGATTTTGATTATCAAACACAGAACAACAGTATTTATCAAATTCTACACGTAGATCATCATCACACAATTGACTGATACTGATGAGGTTTGACCCCAATCCTTCAACATGTAGGACATTTGAAAGTTTTGGGAGTCCCTCAATACTGAGTGTTCCACGTCCAACCACTTTGCCTTTAGCTCCTCCTCCATAGGTTACACATCCTCCATTAAGTGTGTGGTAGTTTGATAGAAATTCCTTTGTTCCAGTCATGTGCCTAGAGCATCCACTATCAAAGTACCATGAACCTGAAATGTTAGCATTTAAAGAGGTGTATACTGCTTTGCACAAAAGTTTACCTTTGGGAGTCCATATTTTACACTCCCTTTTGGTACATTCTACCTTTTTCTTTGAAGTGTTCCCTGGAGTGATGTGCCTTATTTTGTACAACATTTTGTCACTGCTGAGTTTTTCACAAAATGGACGAATATGTCCTGGTGAGAAACAGTAATGACAAATGTATCCCCTTGTTCTGGATTCTGAAGTGGTGACTGTGAGAATCCTGGATTCCTTGCCATTTGAACCCTTCTCTTTGACAAAGACAATCTCTTTCTTCTTTACTGGCTTGTGTTTTTTCACTTGTTTCTTGAACCCTAGACCTTCCTTTTTGTTGTACTTTTCCAGTGACACAATCTCTTCGAGTTTAGTTGTGCCGGTATTCATCCTCTTGATTGCTAGAGTTGCTTCTTTGAGTTCATCTTTCACCTTTGCCAGTTCAAGATCCTTTTTGATGATACCAACCTCCAAATGTGTGATTTTTTCTTTAAGGGAAGAATTTTCCCTGTTGGCAGCATCTAGAGCTTGAGTCTTCTTCTCCAAGTTTCTGATCAGCTTTTTACACATTTATTCATCATCACTGACTGCTTCATTACTGGATTCTGCTGCACTCAAAGAAATAGAGTTTAAACATGTATAATGATCAGTATTTAACTCACAAACTGAAAGTGTTTCAGAAAGTGTTGCAGCATCCAGAGAGACTCCTTGGGATTCTGTTTCAGAGAAACTTCCAGTGAGATATCTGACAGAAAGAGCTTGTTTAGAGGATTGCTGTTCCTCTGTATGTTCAGGTTGTTCTTCCTCCTCATCACTAACAGCGCAAATCAAACTCATTCCTCTTCTTCTCAAGGTGTTTGCACATTCATTAGCATAATGTCCAAACCCTGAACAAGCCCTGCATTTTATATGATCCAAGTTAGGTGGTTCAGAATTTGAACGAATAAAAGAAGAATTTTTTAAATTGTTTTGAGAAGGTGTTTGAGGAAATGTTCTATGTGGAATAGATCTGTTCCGGGGCTGAGTTTGTCGATTTTGTGGAGACCCTTCTGAAAATAACTGCCTGGGCTTGATTCCACTTCGTCTGTACGCCCTATTGAATTTCTGAATCTGAAATGCCACATTGTTGAGGCATTCTTCTGCATCATCATCATATTCCGGAGCAACATCTTCCTTCTCTAATTCTGCCTGGAGTGCATTTGAGATAGCTTTTCCTTTCTCCTTTCTTTGATCTTCAAAGTTCATCTCCCTGGACTTTAGACTACCAATTAATTCGTCCAGCCGTAGAGATGATGTATCTTTAGCCTCCTCAATAGCAATAACCGTCATGCTGAACCTTTCTGGAAGAGTTCTCAATACCTTATTCACCAGTGTCTCGTTGCTCAAAGGACCACCTAAGGATTGAAATTCATTAGCCAAATCAATCAACTTCTCATTGTACTGAGAAATTGTTTCAGTTTCCTCCATTCTCAATCTCTCAAATTTAGAAGAGAGTAATCTGAGTTTGGTTCTTCTGACACTATCTGATCCCTCACAATGTAGCTGAAGAACTTCCCAAGCATCCTTTGCAAAGGTGCATACAGAAATTAATTTAAACATTGTTAAATCTACTGAATTGAAAATTGCATTTAACGCCTTTGAATTTTGGTTAGCATTTGCAAGATCATCTGGTGTCCACCGTAATTCTGGAGTTGGAAACACATCTCCGTCCACATCTGTGATAGTTGGTGGCTTCCATCCAGTGAGAATAGATCTCCAGGCTCTCTCATCAATGGCTTTGATGTATGCCCTCATCTTGACTTTCCAGTAGGTGTAGTTTGTGCCATCAAGTACAGGAGGTCGCATAGAAGCAGTCATCTGAGTATCCATCACGAATTCGTTTCTGTAAGGAAAATAGGAACAAACACTTAGTATACGTCAAGTGTTGGCTCTTGATGCCAATTGAAATAATTTAAGGTCCCGAATTCGTTTAATACAGAGGTGTTATCTTAAGTGTTATGAAACTTGAACAAACATGCAGCGGAAATATAAAGATAAAATAACAATACTCAGAATTAAAAATGTTCACAAGTAAAGACTTGTGAACTTGCCCTTTACAGGACGGAAAAATATATTAAAATCAGTATTCCAAGAATACAAACAGAAGAGGTGCGAAAACTTCTTCCTTATGAATGAATCTTTTTCAAGATCATTCTTACAATCAAATCTAGATACTAAAAGAAAAATATTAAAAATTCTAGATTTCAAAGATGTACTCGTGAGGAGTACGTAAAGAACTTATGAATGAATCACTATCTTGATCATTCTTATAACCAAGTCTAGAAACATATATACTAAACAATCTAGACTACAAAGAATGTACTTATGAGAAGTACGTAAAAAATGTACTCATAAGGAGTACGTAAAGATTGTACTCATGAGGAGTACAAACGACCGATTCTAAAACCACTCTATAACACTCGTGAATATTCTTCAGCCCTCGGTTTTTATTTCGTAGAATCGATTTAAACAACATTGAGTATTGAAATCGGTATTTATAGACATTTCAAGCTTCCACTCCTCAGCCCATGATCTGCAAGAAAATCAACCACAAGAGCACTCAAGAAAATGGGTTAGTGGGTTAGTTAGGAAGTTAGAATAAAATCCACAATTAAATCCACTAAGCACTACTTAGCCCACTAAGCACTATACTTAACCCACTAAGCACTATACTTAACCCACTAAGCACTACTTATTCCATAACTAAAATTTAGTTTAAAAAATAAGAAAGTTAAAAACACAATGTGGAAATAATCCACGTGTTTACATTCAAGACCTATGGTCTGAAGTGGATGCCCACAACCCACTAGCTAGGTGGTTGTTCTCTTAGAGCGGGGGTTGTGCCACTGTTTCGGTGGCAACATGAGTTGAAGCTTCCGCGGTCATATGCTGAAGATCCTCATCGGTTATCTGAACCGTTCGATGAGCAAGTAGAAGTTGATTCTGTTGAAGCTTCCCCGATCATACGCTGAAGGTCTTCTTCGATTATCTAAACCGTTCGAGGAGCAAGGAGAAGTTGATCATGTTGAGGACCAAGTGGGGCCTCGCGAGGGGAGCGTTCGCTTCCTTTGCGATGATGTATGGTGCCACTGCTTCAGTGGCCCTAGTTGAAGCTTCTGCGATCGTACGCTGAAGGTCCTCATCGGTTATCTGAACTGTTAAAGGAGCAAGTAGAAGTTGGTCTTGTTGAAACTTCTACGATCATCGCTGAAGGTCCTCTTCGGTTATCTGAACCATTCGAGGAGCAAGGAGAAGTTGATCATGTCGAGGACCCAGTGGCGCCTCGCGAGGATGAACTTGTGTGGGATCTCGAATGCAGGGAAGGGGAATTGGCTAGCCGGAGCCTCCATGAGGTGGGAGGTTGTTAAAGTTGAAGGGCCTCCTCGGTTATCTGAACCGATCGAGGAGGGGAAGAAGTGGATCCTGTTGAGGATCTAGTAGGACATCTGATGAAGGTCTCGTGGTGGATCCCGAGCACGATGAGGAGGAAGTGGCAAGCCAGAGCCTCCACGAGGTGGGAGGTCGTTAGCAGTGTCACACTCCCCCTGGGCAAATGTTTCAAGGCCATCATGCGCGCTACGTGATTATGTCTGTCTTCCCACAAACGGCGCCAAAATGATGATACTATAGTTAGATCACCTTAGAGAGTTGAAGTAGGATGAGCTGGAAGAGCAGAGTGGATCACTGGCTCACGAGCTTGATGACCTTGAGATACCTGCGATCATAGAACACGTGAACTAGGCCGAGGGTTGATCCGGCGTAAACCCTTCCGACGCTCCAAAGAATACAGGTTGTAGTATTGCTCAAATAATATGACGTACCTTAAAAATGAGTTCAAACATTTATTTATACCTCATTGATTGGGCTGAAGTTTAATTAGTTGAGATTGTCGGGCCAAAACCTTATTTTAAGGTGATTGGACCTCGGTAGTAGTGGTCTTTAATATTAGGATCGTGGCCCAGTAGATAAAGAAATTGTTGGCTTATTGGGTTGGCCCAATTAGGCATATCATTATTCTTCTCCAAAATTCACATGAAGTTGTATTGGGACCCGTACGTAATTAAATGCCGTTCAGTTAAGGAGGGGAAGAAGAATATCAAAAACGCTAACGAATCAGGTAAACTGGTAACTAGTACTTGCTTTAGTTTCTTGTTATGGGCTTATATTTGTTTCTAAAATAAGTCATCATTGATCAATAATGAGATGTTAAGGTTATTAAAATTGCTCTAATTTAAACTTTACGATTTACATTTACTATTCGATTCATAAGATTTTCAGATAAATTATACATTTTGAGGATATAATTAAATATTAAGATAACATATTAGCCTTTAACTACAATCAATAGTTGCGTATTGTTGGCACCAGATTTCTGTTTGTGAAAATTGAAGAAATCCGCCATACGTGGAAATTAAAGATTGGAAAGATTTGTTTTCCATGTTTATTTTGGAATTCATTAGAGTCCTATTCTTGTAATATTTTTATGAGGACTTAGATTTATTTCCATGTATTATATTCTAGTTAGGTATCTTTTGTACTTATCTAGAATAGAAGTAGAAATCGACTAGGATTCTATTACCTAGTTAAATCGATTTCTTAGGGCCGAAGTTAGGTTTAGGGTGGTGATTTTGTGCCTATATAAGGCCCTCAACCTCATATGAGTCCGATGGAGCTTTAATCGAAAATATCCCAGCATAAAGGCTTTGAAGGGTGCAGCCCGCGCTGCAGCCCTGTCTGCACGACAGGTGTGGCAACAGAACATGTTTCTTCTACCAGGCCATAAAGAAGATCGGCGTTTCGGGAGAAGTGCTTAAAAGATCTCGGGAGAGGTCGATCCGCCGTTTGAAGGAAGTTCAACATTGGAGGAAGTCCAAGAGTGCGGAGGAGGAATTGGTTTGATTATCAACAAGTTCGAGTCGTGTGCAAGAACGGCGTATCACATAAAGAGGGAGTCTTTAGTGTTTTATTAAGTCCTATTAATGTACACTGTAAATCTGAACTAGTTTTGCAAGTCCTCGTGGATGTAGGGTACG
This sequence comes from Erythranthe guttata, assembly GCF_000504015.1. Next base: position 727,918 of record NW_012192911.1, read on the forward strand.
TTTGTATCCGAACCACATTAAATTCTTGTGTTCTTTATTATGCTTTTAGTAGGTTTATTACTGTGACAACACAAGAATTCTGTTACGACACCTAAAGTCGTAACACGTAGTCCGTCTCAACAGAAGAGTAGATATTGATAGGCATTCAAAATTCAACACGTATTTTCCTCTTCTTTTAATACTGTTAATATCCAATTGTATTAATTAAATATAATCGTGGTAATATTTTTTTTTATTGTACTTTAAAACGCTAATTATATTTTAAAATAGGAGATATATTCAAAAGAGTTTACACACTGATCTTTTTTTTTTTCCATCTTTTATTTACTTTACTCGGATATGCCGATTGTCTTCAACCGATCGCATATACGGGTTTCTACAATTTTTGTACTTTGGTTATAGAAATTTCTATGCGGTATATATAGGTATGTTGTCTATCAATTTTGAGATTTTAAATTTGGATCAGGTAGTGGTAGATTTCACGAATAAGTACATACCATCATGCCGTGTTATTGATCCTAAGATTGCCAAGAAGAACGCAGACCGTGAACGCAGACCGTGTTGTATTCCTCAAGGTGGATATTTACGACCTTAAGGTATTATGATACTCTTGCTAACTTTAAGATTTTCTTTGAAAATAAAAAAAGAAATAAAAAGTCAGTAGAATAATTAGAACTAGATTTTGTTTTGTTAAATTCATGTCGTTGTTTGTAGAGTGTTGCTAAGGGATTCAATGTGGATGTTGAGCCTACCTTTGTGTTGTTGAAAGATGGAGTTGAATTGAACAGGCGTCCGGGTTTTCACAAGTAGATCTACAAGCTTTGATCAATGACGCCGTAATTCACGAAGTCGCGGACTAAATTGTTTTTTTTTTTTTTTTTTTTTGAGTAAATTATTTATTTGAAACTAATATTTCTGTGTTAATAGTTAGTAGGCTCAACTTTATTGTAAGACAGTATTTTCAAGATTGAAGATATCTCAAGGTTTCCACTATTCCATGCAATTGTATTCCATTGTAGCTAGTAAGTTTTTCTAATTTAGTTTTATTTTTTAATCGTAGTTACTGATCTCCTAATTCATTTCCGAGTAATTCCAACCAATGTTGTTAGAATCGGACTGGACGAGCCGGTTCGACGGATCTGACCGCCACCCGCGATGAAAGCGGTCCGATCTAACAACTAAAACCGGGCAAATAAAAAATCCGGGTCAAATGTCAAAAATCCGGTCCGACCCACTGAAACCGGTGAACCCGGAAACCGGTCAATGACCCGGGTTTCATACAAAATGTTGAGTCGGAGGCTGTTGGTGGCGGAACTCGTCGGGGATGGCCAGATGTGGGTGGAATAGGCCGTGGGCTGCCGGAATTTGACGGATCCGGCCGTGGATTGCCGGAATCCGACGGGTTTGGTGGTTGCCGAACAAATGTGTGGCTAGATACGGAGGGAGAAAAAATGTAGAAAAGGAAGAGAGAGAGAGGTGCTGAATTTTCTCGTGAAAGAAAAGAGATGAAGATGATGGGAAGGAGGAGGCGGCACTGACAAGAGAAAAAAATGGGCACTGACAAGAGAAAAAAAATGTTGAGAGAAAAGAGAAAGAAGAAAAAGAGGGCATAAAAAATATATATAAAAAATGGGTGTGGTGAATAATAATGAATGTAAGAGGCTATAAAAAAATAATAAAGGGGAAGAAAGTGTGAAAAATAAAAAAATGTATAGAAATTATAATTTAAAATATTAAAAATAATAAAATAATTAAAAATTTTAAAAAGTAAAAAAAGCCGGGTTGAATCCGCTTGAACCGATCCAACCATGACCCGAATGGTTATTCGGTTTTCTGTCCAATCCGGTTATGATAACATAATTCCAACCTATGACCAAATAGTTAGGTTCTAGATGGAAGATGTTTATCAACAAATTCCTTTGTCTTGGCTACCATTTTAACTAGTAAAATTATATGAAATTAGCCCTAAATTAATTGAATTGTAAAATGCTCCAGATATGTACCATTCATATACAAATAGATACACACATACCCATATTCGTGCGGATTACTTTTATGCTATACCCGGTGTAACCTTGGTGTAAGGTTACACCGAGTGAATTTTTATCGTTGATCTACACACACCAATGTGGACGCGTGCGTGTTGTGTGCTTATGAATGGTAAAGATCTACCCACCCGCTGTATCATAGTATAAACCTATTGGTGTGTTGAAGATCAACAGTAAAAAAATCACCCGATGTAACCTTCACCAAGTATAGCATATGAACTGTTTCGACACTATTTAATGAGGCATCATCAATAAACTTATGGTTAGCTACTTACTCTATCTAAATATATCTAGAAAAATTCTTTTACAAGAAAGTCCAGAAATGTGTAAAACCTAAAATAACCCTCTCAAATTTTAACAATATTGCAATTTCATCAATTCAACCCCAATTTCATAAATTATTCAATTTTCACTCCTAACTCAATTCCAACTCCAATTTTGATAGTCGTTGTTGTTCACCACCCATCTCCTACATGGGTTTTCTTCTTCTTTTTTTTTGTCGGATTTTTATTCCGCCTAAGCAGACGACCAACGCTCAACGTCAGTCTCCCACGACCTAGTTTTTTTTTAATTTTTTTGACATTTTTCCTTTTTTTTTTCCTGCGCACCGGCTGTCAACCACTGTTTTCAATAATGTTGACTTTTTTTCTTTGTAATCAATTTTTTTTTCCAGAATATTTTCTACCTTATAAACAATTTTATTATTGTGGTTGACATTAATATTAACTATATTCTTATTGAACACGATAATATAGACAATAATATTGTTGTATAATTATTTAGCACATTAATATGAATAAAAAAGTCACTATGTTACATAATAAATTATTGTGTAAAATAATAATATTATTATATTGACCGCTCATCAAAGAAAAACATAATAAAAAGTCAAAAACATTAATATTGCTATGGTTGACAGTAATATTGTCAGTAATAATACTGTCAAAGAACATCAATATTATTGTCAACCACATTAATGTTACAATACTAGACAATAAAGCCTCGTTTGGTAGGGGAAATTAGCCATTAAGTAAATAGATTTTATTTGATGTTTGGTGTCCCCAATAACTTATCGGGTTGACCCGCAAATATTATGTTATGATGATTGATCTTGCGTTATCTTACCTTTTAGATGGTTTTTTTATTGGATGTCTCGAGATCCAATAAAATAATTGGGTTTTCATTAGATTATCTCTTATCTTGACTAATCTTATCTTGCCAACCAAATGATTACTATCAACCACAATAATATTATTATGTTGACAATGGGCAAATTTTTCAACACACCACCATATGGTCAAATTAAGAAAATCCCCATCATGTTTGAGTAATTACAGTCACCCCCTTCAATTATGTATTATTTTACGAAAAGAGCCATCCAGAGGTAAATTTATGGATGTTGTAAAACCGAACCGAAATTTCGGTATGCCAACATTTCATACCGTTTAGCGAGTAAATATACGATTTGGTTCCGTAAATATTCGAATTACATAAATTTTATGTAAAAATACTTAAAAGGAGGGGTGGCTGTAATTACCTAAACAAGAGGGGTTTTTTCGTAATTTGATCATATCTCAAGAGGTTTGCCGTAATTTGCCCATTGTTTAATGAGGAAATAGTTATAAAGAGGTGATGTGCAAAATATCAAAGCTAATGTACAGCCAAAATTGGAATCATCATTTTTGTATAATAACTTAGGAAAAACATTTACTACCTTTATACTCAAATCTCATATATAAATCAAAATATTTATTGTTCAAAACGTTCCAAATTTTTTATGTATTTTATTTAATTAAAATATGCATGTAATTAAGTGTATAGTAACTTTTTTTGGTAAGACAACAAAGTCAAGTCAAAGTGGTGACCACAATATGATTCATGTTATTAATTCATTCCCTTTTACAAATAATCATATATACTATATAGTTAATTTGGACCAAAAAATAGAAATCATATAAACTTCAATCCTGAAAACATGTTAATAATCCATTAAGTAACGACTTGTGAAATGTTGACTGATATAACAATTAAATATATACTACATAAATCTTGGTATATGCATCCAACGCCTCATAAACTTACTAAATATGCTAGAATCCGTTTGTTGATGATATTCAACATATTTAAGAATCAAATAATTTGATAACTGAAATCAAATTAATTACACAAAGAAATGATGGCCAACGCTCGTTTCTTTCAAGATTTTTTGAGACTATAAATAGTCCATAAATCATTGTCAACCCAAATACAAAATATACATTTAACAATAAATAAATAAATTATCAAGAAAAAAAAACACAATATGATGGGGAAAAAAATGAGACTAGTAGTTTCAATGGTGATGGTTTTAATGATTTGTATTGCAGATGTAACACCGGCACGCGAAACTCATCAAGATTCCGTAGAAGGTTTTATCATATGTATGAATGAATGCTTGAAATTGTGCAATGACTCCGTTATGGGTCAGTGTATTCGAGCTTGTTACGACTTATGTAAAAATTCGCCTTTCGAAGCCAACGGCGCTTTCGCCCCAGCCTCTCCCCCTGCCTCTCATGGTGGAAGAATATGATCGATGACTTATAAACTTCGACGACGAACAACTAGAACAACTAATTTGCTTTCCACATTCAATATTATTTAGTCTTTTTGATTGAATAGTTGCTTTCTTGAAGTCTTTTATTACTGTTTTTGTTTTTTTTAGTGAACTGTCAAATTATATATATATATATATATATATATATATATATATATATATATATATATATATATATATATATATATATATAATTTAAAATTGGAAAATAAAAAATCAAATCTGTAAGAATTCGGAATGAAAAATATTACTACTTTTAAAATCCGAAATTTTCGAATCAATATCGACGAAATGAAAAAAAATCATTTTGAATTCACCCTTAAACAAAATGTATATGAAAATAAACATCACATGTTATGAATTCCTTTAAGCATAAAAACATAAATTCCAACAAAACAAGAGAGTAGGTAAAGGCAATATAGCATTGAATAGAAAATAGGGTTTCTTCAATACACAATGGACAAAAGAGAGGACTCCAGCTACTCTAACTTACCAAACCTAATAATAATCAGCAAAAGCATAAAATAAAAACAAGAAAATGGTCTGTCCTTATATAGAAACAAGGGTTGCAGCAATCGAAGAGAGCAGGTGCACTGGGACATGTAAAACGCACGAGTCCCATACACAGTCAGCACCAAAACGACGGCGTTTTCTTAAGCCAAATGATAATTCAAAAAGTACATTTTAAAAGAGTGGCGATAACGTTTCTTCAAGTGGGACGACGTCGTACTGAGGGAACTTTGAATTTCGGTTAAGTTCGTACATTACCCTCCCCTTCAAGAAGCCATGACTCATGGCTTAAAATCTGGAAACTTGACCTCCATCTCTGCAGCGACCTCCCACGTTGCTTCCTCCTTAGGTAGGTGCGCCCACTGTACTAACCACTGCACTTGAGCCGTAGTGTTGTTCTTCACCATCCTTCGTTCCAGCACATAAACATGAACCAATAAGAATTGGTTAAGCTCATCCAGTAGAGGAAGAGTGGCAACCACCCTAGTCACCTTCCCCACATGTTTCTTCAACTGTGAAACATGAAAAACTGGGTGCACTTTAGCTTCTTGAGGCAATTGTAGTTCATAAGCTACAACTCCAACTCTTTTGATGACCTTAAAAGGACCACAATACTTAGGAGTTAATTTCCATACCTCACTCCTCCTCAAGCTCAACTGCTTATATGGTTTAAGCTTCAAGTATACCAGTCTTCTTCCATAAACTCCCTCTCACTTCTGTTTTGGTCCGTATAATACTTCATTTTTGCTTGAGCCTCCCCCAACATCTCTTTCAATCTTTGAGGAATGGCTTGATAGTCCTTGACCCAAGCTTCTACACTCCTGTCTTCTGAACAAATGTGGACTATACCCCACTTGAGGAGGGTTGTACCCATACAATGCCTAAAAGGGAATCATCTTTATAGTGGAGTGATGAGAGGTATTGTACCACCACTCAGCTAATGGCGCTCAAATGCTCCATTTCTTAGGCATCTGCCCACACATGCACCTTAGGTAAGATTCAAGGCATTGGTTAACTCTCTCTGTCTGCCCATCAGTTTGAGGATGATGGGCAGTGCTGAGCTGGTGCTGCACTCCTAAAGCTTGCATTAACTCTCTCCAAAACTGGCTGGTGAAGAGAGTGTCCCTATCAGATTGAGCTTATTGCAAACACCTCCCCTGTGTAATCTCTAATTGGCAAATACTCCCCTTTCAAAAAAAAAAAAAAAACTCACCAACGCCCCCATGTGTAACCAAAGTCAATGTATCTAGACCCCTTAAGGCAAATCGTGTATCTCACTCGCGGGCTGTGCGAGTTTTTATGTTATTTTAAGGGTGAAATGTCATAGATACCCCTGCATAAATAAAAAAATGAGTGAATAAATTATAAATAACTATAATTTATAGGACCAAATTGTAAATTTCAAAATTTCCAATTTTGCAACATAAGGAACAAAAATTGAAGACCCTCTTCTTCCTCGTTCCATTCCGCCGCCACCTCCCAACCAGGAAAAAGTTCGGCATCGCCACCGCCTTCTGGCCCGTCTTGCACCACCGCCGCCTTCTAGCCCGTCTCGCACCACCGCCACCCAACTACTCCTTCAGTTTTCACTCTCTTGTCACCGCCGCCGTCTGATACCACCCATTTCTTAGCAAGAGAGAGAAAGAGATGTTGTGTATGGGTAGGTTTTTTCTTCTCCTGCACATTATTGCCGCCGTCGCCGCCTTTGTTCAAATTGCAGAAAAGGGCTGCCATAGTGAGAGTGAAATTGGAGGAGAAATGGTACTTCGTGAAAAAGAATCACGGTTGTGGGCTGTGGATCTGAAAAAAAAGCGGGTGTGTAGGAAGGGTGAGCCGGTGGTTGGGCAGCGGCGTGGGGAGAAGAAGGGTTGAGTTGGGTGGTTGGTGGGGTGGGGGTAGGGTGGGGTGCATCGGGGAAGAAGACTACTTTTTCTTCATTTTCCTTTTTTTTTTGTAACTTAAAATATAATAAAAGAATAATATAAAACATATAAAATATTTTAATACAACAATATATATTTAATTTCTATTTATATTTTATTTTTATAATTACAAAATTATTAAATAATGTGTATAAAATTAAAAATAACTACAAATAAAAAAATTAAAAATAATTGTGTAATAAAATTTAATTAAATTAATTACAGAGTTGAGAAAATTTAAAAATAAATATGTACATTATATATAAATCATATATATTTTACTATTTGCTGAAAAATCCCGTAGGGTATTTTTGTCATTTCGCTGTTAGTCAATGCCAAAAAACCCAAATGGTGTTGTGAGTTTTGGATTTGATTACACAAGGGGGCGTTGGTGAGTTTTTTTTTTTTTGACAGAGGGGGTATTTGCCAATTAGAGATTACACAGGAGAGGTATTTGCAATTAGCTCCTATCAGAAATGATGAAGCTAGGGAGTCCATGCAACCTATACACTTCTTCCACAAATATTTGAGCAAGCTGTGAAGCACTCATAGGGCTACTGAGTGCTATGAAATTTCCATATTTTGTAAACCTGTGCACCACTACCCAAATGGTTTCCTTCACTTGAGACTTGGGCAACTTGACAATGAAGTCCATGGTTATGCTTGACCATGCCTGTTCAGATACTGCTAATAGTTGCAATAACCCTGGCAACTTAACATTCTCATGCTTGCTAAGTTGGCATATATCACACTTCCTCACCCATTCTTTCACTTGATTCCTCAATCCAGGCCATAAAAAGATAGATTGAATCCTTTGGTAAGTGTTTTGAATCCCAGAATGCCCTCTTATCTGAGAACCATGCATGTGCTCAATCAACCTATGTTTAGTCTCTCCAGCATTTCCCACATAAACTCTACCATTGTACTTGATAATCCCGTCAAGATACTGGTAAAAATCCATATCCATTAGCCTCAGAGTACAATTGCTAATAATTTCCTTAGCTTCTGCATCCCATTCATAACTATGAACCACTTCTTGGATCCACATAGGTTGTATGACAGTAATTTGAGACAATTCTCTAGTCTTCTCTCTTCTAGAAAGTGCATCTGCTGCACTATTTTCAATTCTTTTCTTATACTCAATGGTATAATTGAACCCTAACAACTTGGCAGGATACTTGTGCTGCAGTGGAGTGGACAATTTTTGCTCCAAAAGGTACTTCAAGCTCTTTTAGTCAGTCCTTATCACAAATGATCCACAAATTAAGTATGTTTTCCACTTCTAGACTGCAAGAAGAATAGCCAGAAACTCATTCTCATAAATAGAGAGTCATAGACTCTTTGGCCCCAAGGCTTTGCTCAGAAAAGCTATGGGGTGTGCTTGCTGCATCAGTACTACTCTAATCCCATAGTATGAGGCATCAGTCTCAACTATGAACTTCTCTTGAAAATTGGGCAATTGCAAGACTGGTGTGGTAGTCATTGCCTCTTTCAATTTTTCAAAAGCCTTCAGAGCCTCTTCGTTCCATGCAAACTTCCTTTTTTTTAATTGTTGAGTTTAGAGGTTTGGCCATCTTTTCATACCCTCTCACAAATTTCCTGTAATAACCAGTCAGCCCAAGGAATCCTCTTAATGCCTTGACTATCTTTGGTGCTGGCCATTCTACCACACTCTGGATCTTCCCATGATCAAATCCCACTCCTTCATGACTGATAACGTGCCCCAAATACTCCACCTTATGCTGCACAAAGATGCACTTGGACCTCTTGGCAAATAACTTGTGATTTCTTAACAACTCCATTGTCTTCCTCAAATGTTCAGTGTGCAATTCTTCACTCTTACTGTAAATGAGGATGTCATCAAATAACACTAGCACAAACTCTCTTAGATACTCTCTGAATACATTATTTATAATTGCTTGAAATGTGGCTGGTGCATTAGTTAATCCAAAAGGCATCACATTGAACTCATAATGTCCAGAAGTGGCCACAAAGGCACTCTTCTCAATATCTTCCTCTTTCATTCTTGTTTGGTAATATCCAGCTCTCAAATCTACTTTGGAGAATATTTTGGCACCCCTTAATTCATCCAGAAGATTATCAATTAAGAGTATTGGATATCCATCCTTAATAGTCATTGCATTCAACCTTCTATAGTCAACACATAACCTCCAAGTTCCATCCTTCTTTTTGACTAATAGGACAGGTGAAGCAAATGGACAACAACTGTCTTACATAATTCCAGTACTGAGCATCTCTTTGATCATTTCTTCAATCTCTTTTCTTTGCATGTAAGGGTACCTATATAGCTGAGATTTGAAAGGTTGAGTGCCTTCCTTCAAAGCATGCTCAGTTTTTCTACTAGGTGATAATTCAGTAGGGTTCTTAAAAACATCCATATACTGGTTAATCACCTCTTCCACTCTCCTTGGTATCTGTTCCCCACTTGCTATGTTCTCTCTGGTAGTTAACATGAATAGACAACCCATGTTAATACTACAACTATCCAACATTCCATGCAACTCTTTCTCATTGATCATAAAGAACTGTGGCTCATCATTTACTCCACTGAGTACAATCTCCTTCCCTCTTTCCCTTAAGGTGATACAATTATGGTTATGATAAAAAACCACTGGCCCAAACTTTTTCATAAAGTCCACCCCCAATACTACATCACAGCCTCCCAGCTCCAATAGTGTTAAGCTCATGTAGAAATGATAATTTCCCATTTCCCACTGGAAGTCAGGACACATTGAATCACAATACACTTGTTGTTCCCCTGCCACAGTCACTTCTATCTTCCTTGTACATACTTTATCACATTTCAATCTGGTGGCAGATTGTGGATCAAGGAAACTGTGGGAAGCTCCAGTATCAATCAGTATGGTGATAGATTTTTCTCTAAATTTGCCAAATACCTTGAGTGTAGTGTGAGAGATCTGCCCAACCATAGCATTGAATGAAATTTGCATGATTTTTTCCATGTCTCCTTCTACTGCCTGTCCTCATTTCACTATTTCCTCTCCTGTCAATGGAATGCATTCAATGTTGAACAACCTTTTGCATTTATGCCCTGGGCCATACTTCTCCTCACATTTCTAACACAATCATCTTTTCCTTCTCTCCTCCATCTCAGGTCTAGTAAGCCTCCTAGTTTCATGAGGTCTCTTATCACGATATTATATTCTCAATGGTTTTTCTTGGTTAACCACTTTGGGATTTCTCATGATTTGATTGCTTGCCTTCACTGAGTTTTTGATCTCCGTTTTCAATTGATATAGACACCATTCTTGCAATTTGGATTGCTGTATAGCACAGGCTAGAACAACAGGCCTCATCATCTTCACCATATTCTTCACCTCTCCCTTGAGTCCTTCCACGAAACACTCAACATAGTATCCTTCAGGAAGGATAGGGTATTTTCTAGACATAAACACCTAAAGGTGCTCAAATTTCAGCCTATAATCTTCCACAGTAGTGGTTTGGTGGAGTCTGTTGAAATCAGCCAACAGACTCACTCATTTTTCTTCCATGAACCTCTCCAAAATCATATTGGAGAAAACCTCCCACTCTACCCTCTCCATTCTTTTAATGTAATCTGAAAATAAATCCTCAGCTTTCACTTCCAAATACACAGATGCAAGCTTAACCTTCTCATGCTCAGACTATCTATGGCACCTTCTCAGCCAAGTTCTTGGCATATTGCCATCAAACCTAGGAAAATCTATCTTAATATCACTTCTCCCCATGTTTCTTAGAAAAGTGTTAGGATTACCTTGTTCTTCATACATATTTCCTCTTCTTGGAGATAAGACCTCAGTATTTCTGTGAGGTGGATCTGAGGTGTTGCCTGTTTGTGTCGGAGTTTTTCCTCTATCTCCTCCTAAAGATCTGATTATCTCTCCCATCATTCTATTCATCTCGTCCATTCTCTGATTGCTCTCTACTTTGTTTCTTGAAATCTGAGCTTGTAGAACATATAGCTCTCATTGGATCTTGTCATTGAAAGCTAGCTGTTCTTCTACAAAAATCTTTGCCTCAGTTCTGGTGTTTTCTCCTCCAGTTGTACGAACATGGCTTCTCGTCATCATCAATGGTCTGGCGTGGTTTAGACAGGAAAGCCTTGCCCTGGATACCAAATGTTATTAATTCCTTTAAGCATAAAAACATAAATTCCAACAAAACAAGAGAGTAGGTAAAGGCAGTGTAGTATTGAATACAAATTAGGGTTTCTTCAATACACAATGGACAAAAGAGAGGACTCCAGCTACTCTACCTTATCTAACCTAATAATAATGAGCAAAAGCACAAAATAAAAACAAGAAAATGGTGTGCCCTTATATAGAAACAAGGGCTGCAACAACTGAAGAGAGCAGATCCACTGGGACATGCAAAACGCATCAGTCCCATGCATAGTCAACACCAAAACGACGACGTTTTATTAAGCCAAATGATAATTCAAAAAAAGCATTTTAAAAGAGTGGCGATAACTTTTCTTCGTACTGAGGGAAATTTGAATTTCGCTTAAGTTCGTTACATCATATCAATTATCATTATCATTATCGTCACCATACTTCTATATCTCATACATCCAATCAATTTTAAACTTTATGTATATATTGAATATGTATTATTTTTTTCAATAAATCGTTATCTCATATGTCCGAATTCTGATAAATTCGACTATGTGGATGCCTTTTGTCCCTCTAGAAAATGGAACCTAGAGGGGAATTCATCGATCGTACCGTATCGAATTGAAAATTCGATCTAGTATTGGTTAATTTTGTTTCCTAGAAATTCGATATTCGATACGGTTTATGGTAAAGATGTCCGGTAATTTTTCATTCTAGAATAGATGATGAGGTAATGTTTCGGTCGAGTACAATACGCAACCAATTCATTTGTTTGTGCGCCTACTTTTCCTTTTTTTGGTCGGGTGGGCGAGGGGAGATTGAAGAATATATCGGTTTTATCGTATAAAAAAACTGAAGTCAAACAAAAAAAAATGGTACAAAACCGAACTAAACTATTGTTATTAAGTAATCTGCACAAACATTTTCGAACCGAAGTTTGGTGAAAATTTTGGTGAAAATTTTGTCTTTATCAGAGACAATATGTAAGTAGGCAATCCATGGAGTTTGTAAATGGTGTCAATGAAGATTTGAGCTAATGAGGAAGCACTGAATGGATGGTTGAGGGCAATAAAATGGCCATATTTTTTTGAAACGATCCACAATCACCCAAATGACCTCTTTGCCCTTGGAGAGAAGAAGCTGGTCAATGAAGTCCATGGTGATGTAGGACCATGCTTGAGTGGGCATAGCTAAAGGCTGAAGCAAACCAGGGTTTTTAACAGTCTCATGCTTGTTGAGTTGGCAAACTGCACAAAAAGAGACTAGCATCTTCACTTGTTCCTTAATGTGTGGCCACTTAAACACACTGATCACTCTTTGAAGAGTGTTATGTATTCTAGAATGACCCCCCAAACTGGAACCATGCATGTAGGATAGGATTTGCTGTGTAAAATATGCAGTTTCTCCCACACACACCTTACCTCGATATTTGAGTAAGCCATCCAAGTACTAAAATTCAGGTACATCCCAAGGTCTTAAACTGAGGTCAGCTATAGTATCTTGAACCAAAAAATCCCCTTCATAACTCTGTTGAACCTCAGTTAACCACATAGGTTGAAGCATGATAAGAACTTGAATACAAGGATCATGTTCCCTTCTGGAGAGAGCATCAACAGCTGCATTTTCACTTCCCTTCTTATACTCAATTCTGTAACTAAACCCTAGTAGCTTGGCCAAGTACTTGTGCTGCAAAGGGGTCGAAATCTTCTGCTCCAACAAATACTTCAAACTTTTCTCATCAATTCTTATGAGGAAGGTGTTGTGCAACAAGTAATCTCTCCATTTTTGAACTGCAAGAAGAATTGCCAAAAACTCCTTATACACAGATAAACCCAAATTCTTTGGTCCTAGTGCTTTGCTCAAATAAGCAAGAGGATGGCTCTCTTGCATGAGCACAACTCCCACCCCATAATAGCAAGCATCAGTTTCTAATATGAATTGTTTGGTGAAGTCAGGTAGATGTGAGACTGGAGTGTTCATCATGGCCTCCTTCAAGGCCCTAAATGCCTGCTCAGCTATTGCAAACCATGCCCTTTCTTTAATATATTAGTTAGTGGTTTAGCAATAATACCGTAATGTCTCACAAACTACCTATAGTATTCAGTGAGGCCAAGGAATCCTCTCAATTCCTTCACGTTTCTAGGAATGGGCCAAGATTGTACTCCTTCAATCTTACTGGTATCCACTCCTACTCCTTCACCAGAAATCACATGGCCCAAGTAATCTACTGAAGATTGACCAAAGCTGCACTTTGAAGACTTGGCTAGGAGTTGATGCCGTCTCAGTATACTCAGAGTGATTTGCAGATGTTGCACATGAGCTTCTATGGATTTGCTATAGATGAGGATGTCATCAAAAAATACAAGTATAAATTCCCTCAAGTGAGCTCTAAAAATGTCATTCATGAGTGATTGAAAAGTGGCTGGGCATTGGTGAGGCCAAAAGGCATCACCTTATACTCATAATGACCTGAGGCAGTGACAAAGGCAGTTTTTGGTATGTCCTCCCTCTTAACTCTAATTTGATGGTAACCAGCTATGAGGTCTATATATATATATATATATATATATATATATATATATATATATATATATATATATATATATATATATATATATTTTTAAGGTAGGAAACAACTCTTAATCTGGTATGTCGAATTAATTTTTTCATGTGCTTGCAAGCCTTAAAATTAACTGTATTTTTAAACTTGACCAAATACAATACCAAAACATTAAAAAAGAATATAAAGAACAACATAAATTCGATCCCGTTTCTTATTTAGCAATTAGAAAGGAAAGAGAAAATATATATACACAACATGAAGAACATCCAAAATTGTCCCCTAAACTAATAACAATTCAGGTCGTCCAACTACGATAAAGCCTAGCTGCGGACAAAAAATCGGTGAGCATAGTGTATAACCAAGTTGGTAAGAAACTACCGCATCAATGGTTGCATATTCAATTTGATCACGATCAAGCTCCACAGTGTCCCACTTACTGAGCGTCACGTTCAATGGCTTATCCATCTTCTTTCCAATAACTGCAGACGCCATCTTCTTCAATCCCATGTATTTGTACCCTCCATTTCTATTGTGACTGTTGATCGTCGCCAGTCTTGCAAGATCGTTCAGGTCCGCGATTTTTCTCACGCGTAGTTTGTGATGATCGTATAATTTTTCCACGTCTTCTTTGATAGTACCCCATAAAACGTGTGGCGAGGATCGGCTAAGAAGGCGTGGAGCGAAACCGGAATAAAATTTGCGTGAAAAAGTTGAAAGATGAGGCACCGGTTGCCGATGCTGAGTTGGAGTATGGCGATAGGGTGGTTTTTTTCCTTTTCTTTTTTATTTTGTTTAATGGTTTTATTTATATCGAATTAAAAGAAATTTTTGTAATTATTTTATTTTTTTATTTCTTTTTTATTTTCGGTTTTTTATTTTATATTATTTTTCTTCTTATGCATATTTTTCGTGTTTTTATTTTAATTTAAAAAAATGGTTTTATTTTTATTTTCATTTTTTCATGGTTTTTCTTTTTTCTTAATTTCGATTTTTTTAAAAAATGTTGTTTTTTATTTTTTTTTTCATTTTTTTAAATAAAAACCACTCTATATAAACATGAAAACCACTCTGTATAAAAAACTATATAAACATGAAAACCACTCTGTATAACCACTATGAAACTTGAAAACCACTATGTATAACAACTATGTCAACATAAAAATCACTCTGTATGAAAAGGATATTATAATTGCATATGTCGGCAGGTGGATCGAACTTTCCATCATCTCTCTTGCGGATTGAGTCCTGCAAGGCGCAAATCAGTTATAAAATTCCCATTAGGTGTTTTACAATTAAGTGGTGTTTGTTATAACTAGAAACCTAAAAAATAGTTATCGTTATTGCATTAATCAAAACCACATTATTCAAAAGCACATACATTTTTTTTATTCTGTAAATAACACCCAGAAACCACAAACACTCAGAAACCACACAATGTTTGCAAAATTGTATTAGAAAAACACGAAAACCGCTCTGCATTTTGTTGAGACGAACTTCCTGCTCAATTACCTATATTTTGTTGAGACGAAAACGTAAATCCACTATTCCTAAATCCACTATTCAAAATGTAAATCCACTATGTATTTCCACTATTCGTAAATCCACTTCCTAAATTCACTATTCGAAACATAAATCCACTATTATGTCCTAGAAAAAGTGCAACACTACCACCAACAAAGCCGACGAGCGTCATTTCGAGCGACATGGTGTGGTGTCTGCTCTTGGGCTTGAAATCCATTTCGCTGCCGGATCCATAAACGCACTAACAACGGTAGAAAAAAGAAAAAAAGAAAAGAAAAAATAATTGTACAATCCCTACACCCACCAATAAAAAATAACTTGGGCATTGCCTTTACATAATACAAACAATGTATTCATAGTGGACAAAGTCAATTCCAATATTAAATAACATACAGATGGACACCACATTTCGTGCCTTAATTCTATTATTATTTTCAATATTTTAATTTATTTTGAGTCACAAGATAATTATCACAGTAAACAAGTTTTAACTAAGCAATAGCTTTTCAGAAAAAAAAAAAAAACAAAAACAAAAAAAGAATGCACTTGCCGAATAAAAAACAAGACAAAAACATGATATACGTCTAAACAACACAAATCAATTAGAAAGCAATTAGAAAATACAATCCTGAATTTCAACTGACAAAGGAAAACCTATTTTAGCCATTTGTCTTAAACAAAAAAGAAATCGCTTATGGCGAATTTAGACTAATTGAGCAAAACAATTGAAAAAAATACTCTGTATTGGTGGATTGAGATGTTCGATCTCAATAATCCATAGAAAACTGATATTTCTAGGGCTGAATCCACGGCTGAGATCTCGACTTCATGCGTCGAACAACAACAACCCTTAGTGCGCCGCAAGAGATCTCTATAACACGAAGCGGTGGTTACAAATCTGGCGATATCCGATGACCCATTAGAAGAGAGAAACACTATCTCGAGAGAGCCGTTTATTATTTGAGAGAAAAGAAGAGAGTAAGAGGGGTGATTATTATACGCAATAAAATTAGGGTTGAATAAATGATTAAAGGGTATAATGGTGAAATCTAACATTTTTAATTAATTATAGAAGTTTGGATTTATTTTAAAATTGAGAATTTTTTTTTGGACTTATTGTAACTACACATGTCTAATGGGGGGCTTTTGTCAAATAATCCCATTTAATATATAATATCTTGTTGTTGTTACCAATTAATCGAATATATTCATAAGGATATATTTTATGAAATTAATACATAATTAATTGTAATCTTATGTGTTTTAATTTATTTTTATCTTTTCATGCATTATTATGCAATGTATATTATTTTGTAACTTTTTTTCTACCAATAGTTTATTATATTTACATTTCAATTTTATATGATTCAATAATTATTAAATTGTTATGTTATTTTTACCCAAAAAAAAAAAACTAACATTATAAATATTGCATTGATTTTCAATTGATATTTTTTATAAACTACTTTTTAATTATTTTGTCCAATAAAATTGGAGATATATTAAAATTATTATTATATTTTAAATTTTAATAAAAAAATAATTGATAAGGGATCGGAGAAAGTATTACAAATGATAATTTAAGGGGTAAGTGTTACATATGCTATACTTCAGGGGTGCAAAGTGTATATGTTACATAGATTATCAGTGTATTTAACCCAAATTTTAATTTTTCTATATCATATACAGTCTGCTCTTTATTTATTTCTTTTGGCCCGAAAAATATTTGTTTATTAAAATGAAAAAAAATTAAAAAGGGGCCTCGTTAAAATCTTGTTCGTCTCAAGAAAAGAGTATCTTTATATATTTCTGGCAATAATGAGCTAAACTAAAACTACTGTTTCCAAGAAAAGAATATGATTACAAGGTTTAGGAATCTCTCTAACATGACTAAATTTGTCATTCACCTTAGCAGATTGAGAAACTTCTTTCAAGTATCCTTTCACTTGTTTCTTGATCTTGCCAACGATGTATATATTCTCTCATGCACAACTATTCTTAGTTGACACCATGTCCACTATTTTAGGTTGGAAATTTATACATTAATCAATAAATTATATTAATAATACTTGACTCAATATGACGTGGCTAAAAATGTAAATATATATTTTCTTGGTGTGTAGTATATATACAGTTCTAACAATATAGTTTCCACTTGATAGAGACAAGTTTGGCACCAATGGGCCAAGCTCCTTTGATGACTAGGCTCAAGTCTTGTTGGATCACGAGAGATCAAGTCGGACCAAAAGCTCGCCACATGGGCCTAGAAGATTTGAGGAGGTGGGCCTCCTAACGGGGCTTAGAGCTCGCCGGATATGTCCTGAGCCCCCGAAGAAAAGAAGGACAAAGCGGGGGTATCTGTCGAGCTGACCAAATCTTATAAATAGATATCGTTTTTCTATAAATTCCGAAAAGCCTTTCTCTCTTCTTCATCTTCTGGCCTACCTTTTCCAGCAGATTTTTTTGAGAGTTTCTAAACAAAGTACAATTCGTCGTACTTTGGATTTGGAGTGTTCCTATTCCAAGCTTTGCCGTTGTATCTTGGAAGACGATTTCCGTTCAAACCGTAAGCACTGTGGCGCGGAGGAAATTCGTCTTAAGGAAAGAGACTACTTGCCTCGGCAAATCCACTGAAACAACAAATTTCTGCAACAAATATCTCCAATTGTGTAAAGTGAAGAGCAAATGTTTTTGAAAGTTACAAATTACACTACAATCTACATACGTACATATGTACTGCCATTTCGTTTATCTAAGAAATGACAAAATACATTAGAATATGTCCATCATAAAAGTAGGACAACTCTTTTCTATTAAACATGCAAATTAGCACCACATTTACCCCATAAAAAAGGAGGGAATTTCGAAAGGAAAAAACAAAAAGAAAGGTATTTTTATTTACATGCTTATAGATCAACAATTCATTTAGTTTGCTTAATTTGTAGATTTCTCCATCATTAAACTCTTCCCTCCACATTTTGCTCATCTTAGATCCTCTGCCATCATCATAAATTCAGAATTGAACAAATAATTTTCTTTCTTTATTATTAGTCATGTGATATTTGTTACTTCTTCTAGTTCTTTACTTCTTTATAACTAATCAAATATATATTTATTATAAGGTTTATATATATATATATATATATTGTTTTTTTAAGTAGGAAACAACTCTTAATTTGGTATGTGGAATTAATTTTTCATGTGCCTGCAAGCCTTAAAATAAACTGAATTTTTAAACTTGACCAAGTACAATACCAAAACACTTGACCAAGTACAATACCAAAACATTGATAAAAAAATGTAAAGAACAACAAAAATTCGATATATCCCTTTTCTTATTTAGCAATTAGCAAGGAAAGAGAAAAAATATATAATATACACATGAAGAACATCCAAAATTGTCCCCTAAACTAATAACAATCCAGGTCGTCCAACTACGATAAAGCCTGGCTGCGGACGATAAATCAGCGAGCACAGTGTATAACCAAGTTGGTAAGAAACTACCGCATCAATGGCTGCATATTCAATTTGATCACGATCGAGCTCCACAGCATCCCACTTACTGAGCGTCACGTTCAATGGCTTCTCCATCTTCTTTCCAAGAACCGCATACGCCATCTTCTTCAATCCCATGTATTTGTACACTCCGTTTCCACTTTGGCTGTTGATCGTCGCCAGTCTTGCAAGATCGTTCAGGTCCGCGATCTTTCTCACGCGTAATATCGTATAATTTGTCCACGTCATCTTTGATACCGACCCCACAAAACGTGTGGCAAGGATCGGCTAAGAAGGCGTGGAGCGAAACCGGAATAAAGTCTGCGTGAAGAAGTTGAAAGATGAGGCACCGGTTGCCGATGCTGAGTTGGAGTATGGCGATAGGATGGTTTTCGCCTGGGTTTAGATTTGGCAGCCACTCGGTATCAAGACCTATTAAAAGATTCTTCGGGAAATCGATGTGAATACTGCATATCGAACGAATCCATTCATGTACTTGTTGGGCCTCCTTTGTTACTGTTACGTGGATGCATTCGTTGTAAAAAGGGACTAAGAAAAGATTTCGGCGAGCTTGAGTTGTAGACATGGCCATGGGAGATAAAATAATAGAGAAATTGCTGAAGTTTGGTGAGGAATATTCAGATCGAAGTATGAAAATTGATGTTTGATGTTTTGAAGAGAAGAGGTGTGGCCGTGGGTAGCATCTATATATAAGGACGGGAAATTATTCAAAAGGAAACCTAGTTCTAATCTATTAATTAAGTAAAAAGAAGTTGAGTTCAAGTATAATTTGGAATTAAAAACCTTAAAAAAAAGGGAAAATATCACATGCTAAAGCTTATTACCAAATAAAAAGATACCAACAGAATTAATATTTGACACGTTAACAATGAATTTGTGTACAAATAAAATATCTAAATAATTCTTTTAAGGCTGCGGCTATATGCAAGACTAATTCCACTTGTGCAAGACCAAATTAAATTTTCAATGTATAAATAATATAATACCCTTATTTATTAAAAAAATAAAAAATTCCAAATATGCAAGACCAAAAATTCAAAAACACAAAAAACCCTATCACAAGACCACAAAACCACAAGACCAACTATCATCTTCTCCATCTTCCAAAACTCACAAGACCTTTCTCCTTCCTCCTCCATTAACCCACAAAACCTAGAAATTCAAAATCATCAAAACTCAACAAATCTTACAAAGATGGCAAGTATGGAGTCAGAAGACATCAAAATAGAAGATTATACGATGGAAGAACCCAAGAATGTATGCATTTATGGGTTTTTTTTAGCTAGAATATCGATTTTCCAAAAAAAATCCCGCGCAAACGAATTCGACATGTACAGGTCGAATTTTACAGGTAAAAATCGACATTTAGATGTCGATTTTGAGGTATAAAATTCGACATTTGAATTTGTGCTACAAATTCGACATGTCAATGTCGATTTTTACCTATGAAATTCGACGCTTAAGTGTCGATTTGTAGCATAGTTTTTCGACACCTTGGTGTCGATTTTTGTTTTTTTCTCATTATTTGTATTTGGTCTTACATGAGAAAAAAAAGCCAATTTAATTTATGGGCATACTTGTCATTCCATCTTAATAAAATAGAATCTTTTGGAATTTTTCTTTAATTTGGTCTTGCACAAGTGGAATGAGTATTGCATATAGCCGCAGCCTTCTTTTAATTAATATTTTAAGATTAACTATAAAAGGACGTTTTTTTTATATATATAATAAATGAATTAACATAAATTTACTATATGGTTCTTTCTTCTTATTCTCAATAGATATGCGCTAAAACTAAAAAAAATTAAAAAAAAAATTGAGTATTGATATATATTTTTTTTAATTTATCAAATTTGTTTAATCAAAAATTTACTTATTTCTATGACAATTTATTATATATAATCTACTCATACTAATTAAGACATTTTTGTAAAAAATGTATAATTTATATGGTATAACTCTATTTCATGGAATGCAATCTACTACATTATGTGAATCTTATGCAAAATAACTGACTTAACAACAAACACGTTAGCAGAGAAGTAACACAAAAGAGATTAAAATAACCTGCAAATTTATCACTAACGGCGTTCAATTAGTGATGCACATTACTCAAAGAACAATACAACTTATAAATGTTGCAAAAGAGATGAGACATATGTTATATCAATAATAATACTAACACTAATAATAATAATACTAATACTAATATTAATCATAATCTTATCAAGTCCTAATACTAATTATAATCCTAATACTATTACTAACCACTAATCATAATCCTATTAATACTAACCAGTAATTAGACCCGTGCGGGATAAAAATTGATGCTTAATAAAGTTCAACTTAATTAGGAATTTACATGTCTTCCAAAAAATGTTAATTGAAGCAGCTTATTCGGATATATTAATGATTTTATTAGTACAAACATATGCTTACTATTAAGAACGGTGTTAACTGTGTAAACAATAAATGAAAATAAGGGTAAATTACAACCGCCCCTGAGGTATGGTCAATTTACGAAAAATTCCTATTGTTTGGATAATTACATCTACCCCTCAACTATGATTTTTTCTTACATCTCCACCTTTATGGTGTTAAAT
Organism: Erythranthe guttata; assembly: GCF_000504015.1. The sequence goes on from NW_012192911.1 coordinate 749,327, forward strand.
TCAACATAATCATCTAGATTTTGTGGAATGTGCTCTAGGTTGTACTCGTTTTGTATAAAAATACAATTTCTGATGCCCCACAATCTAATATATACAAGTCAAAAAACACATATTACGATCATCTTGCTTCAAAATGTGGAGTTTGAATGGGATAAAACGGGTACAAACGTGATAATATTCCATATGATCTCGAAGATTCCACTAAATTTGAAACCGCAAGGATGGGTGTGTAAGAAGATTTATAGTTGAGGGGGGGTTTTGTAATTACCCAAACATGAGGAGAGATTTTGTAATTTAACTATACCTCAGGGGGTGATTGTAATTTACCCATGAAAACAATACTAAAATTTTCATACTGTATACCGTAAGAACCCAAAATTTAACAAGAAGAAAAATAAAAAATCAGTAATCCATGCATGTACAAACTCATCATCGAGGAATTAAAACTAACCCAAGGTCGCATCTATAACTTACAACCAACTCAATTTCCAGGAACCCTTCTTTTGTTGATAACATAAAATATACCAAAAAAATTAATATTAAATAATAGGATAATTAATATTATAAATAAATAAAATAAAATGAAAGAGTAGGGAAAACTAATGGGTAAATAAAAAAAGTTCATGATAAGGGTATTTAATTGAAAGAGGGACATCCAACTTTTTTGTCTTTCAAATAAATCCAGCTCATTCAAACTTATTTGCAAATAAGGAAAATCCTTTTATATATATACCAAAATTACCCCAAATTCATTGAAACCCAATTAAATTCCAATTTCATGATTTACACCCCACTTTAGCCCAATTTCATCAATTAACCAATTTTAACCCTAATTTCAATTTTGATCCCAATTTTGACCGGCCACCACCGGAGACCGCCGATCGCCACCGTTGACCGCCGGTCTCCAGCGTTAACTTTTTATTTTTTTTGGAAAAAAAATTTTCCCTGAAATTTTTTTCCGGCCGGTCAACTGCCGTTGATCGTCGGGTCTTCGGCGTTGACCTTTTTTAATTTTGTTTTATCTTAAAAAAGTATTTTAATTAATATTACTGTCTTGGCTGCTAAATTACTGTCTCCGGCAGTTATTTACCTATCAGAGACAGTAATTTAACTGTTAATTGACTTTTTTTTTTCTTCAAACATATTTTAATTAATACTACTGTATTCATTGCTAAATTACTGTCTCCAACAGTTATTTAATTGTTGGAGACAGTAATTTAACTGTTAATTGACTTTTTTATTCTTAAAAAATATATTTTTAATTAATATTACTGTATTCGTTGCAAAATTACTGTCTCCAGCAGTTATTTAACTGTCGGAGAAAGTAATTTAACTGTTTTTGACTTTTTTATTTTAAAAAAAATAATAATTAATAGGGGTAATGGCAAATAGGCCCATGACAAGGGCACTTAATTAAAATAGGGACATCCAATTTATTTGTCTTTCAAATAAATCCACCCCATTCAAACTTATTTGCAAATAAGGAAAATCCCTTTATATATACCAAAATTACCCCCAATTCATTGAAACCCAATTCAACTCCAATTTCATGATTTACACCCCAATTTAGCCCAATTTCATCAATTAACCAATTTTAACCCAAATTTCAATTTTGACCCCAATTTTAACCCTAATTCGTATCAATTCCACCCATTATGCTCTACTTCTTTAATATACACATGCCCA
>NW_012192911.1:751112-791664 GCF_000504015.1 Erythranthe guttata
TATTCATAATATTACTGTCCCAAACAGTAATATTACTGTCTGAGACAGTAATTTAGTAGTCAAGACAGTAATATTAATTAAAATGTTTTTTTCTAAGAAAAAACAATTCAAAAAAAAAAAAAAAAAAAAAAAAGTCAACGCCGGAGACCGGCGGTCAACGGTGGTTGACCGGCCGGAAAAAAAAAATCAGGAAAAAAAAATTTCAAAAAAAAAAAAAAAAAAAAGTCAACGCCGGAGACCGGCGGTCTCCGGCGGTCAACGCCGGAATCTGGCCGGAAAAAAACAGTTCAGAAAAAAAATTATTTTCTGAAAAAAAAGAAGTTTTGGGGGTTAATGTGATATATTTGTTTAAATCCGGGGTCAATGTGTAATATTAAGAAAGTTGGAGCATAATGGGTGGAATTGTTAAGAATTATATTATTGAGGGTATTTTAGACTAAAGACATGGGGATGGGCTTAATTGAGAGACTGTTTTTTTTGTGGACTAAAATGCATTTAAGTCCCATGTGATGGGCCTTTTTGCCATTTGCCCTAATTAATATTACGGTATTCGTTGCTAATTTATTGTCTACAATAGTTATTTAACTGTCGGAGACAGTAATTTAACTGTTAATTGACTTTTTTGTTCTTAATTTTTTTTTTTTAATTTATATTACTGTATTCGTTGCTAAATTACTGTCTCCAGGAGTTATTTAACTATCGGAGACGGTAATTTAACTGTTAATTGATTTTTTTTTTCTTAAAAAAAGTTATTTTAATTAATATTACTACCTTGGCTGCTAAATTACTATCTCGAACAGTAATTTAACTGTCTTGGACAATAATATTAATAATATTACTTTTCGGAAAAATAATGTTCATAGTATTATTGTCCCAAACAGTAATATTACTGTCTGAGACAGTAACTTAGTAGCCAAGACAGTAATATTAATTAAAATATTTTTTCCTAAGAAAAAAAAAATTCGAAAAAAAAAAAAAAAACAGAAAAAGTTAACGCCGGAGACGGGGGGGGGGGGTCAACGGTGGTTGACCGGCCGGAAAAAAATTCAGGAAAAAAAAAGTTTTCAAAACAAAAAAAATTTAACGCCAGAATCCGGCCGGAAAAAAAAATTACAAAAAAAAAATTATTTTCTGAAAAAAAAAATATTTTGGGGATTAATGTGATATATTTGTTTAAATCCGGGGTCAATGTGTAATATTAAGGAAGTTAGAGCATAATGGATGGAATTGATAAAAATTATATAATGGTGAGTATTTTAGACTAAAGACTTGTGGATGTGTTTAGTTGAGAGACTGTTTTTTTTGTGGACTTATGTGCATTTAAGTACCATGTAATGGACCTTTTTACTATTCGCCCAAAACTAATTAAAAAATTGAATCACATTTAAGAAATTAAATTAGATATGTAGAAAAATAATTAATAATTATTAAGTCAGAAAACAAAAATTAGAAAACTGAATCCAATGAGACTAGTTTGAGATTCGTTAGAAAAAATAGGAAATATGAAAAAATTGAATTACAAATTATTAAACTATATTAAATATGATATTTACAACAATAGCCCTTAGGGTTTGATAAGATTTCTCCATGAACCCTTTTTTTTTTTTTTTTTTTATAATAAAATTGAATCCAATTAGGAGATTAGTTAGAAAAAATAGAAAACGTAAAAAAAATGAATTAATAATTATTAAACTATATTAAATAAGATATTTATAACAATAATTTCGAATGAGCGGGAAAAGTTGCCCTTAGGGTTTGATAGGGTTTCTCCAATAACCCTTCTTTTTCTTTTGTTAATAACATTATCAAAAATAAAAAACGTAAAAAAAATGAATTAATAATTATTAAACTATATTAAATAAGATGTTTACAAGAATAATTTCGGATGTGCAGGAAAAGTTGCCCTTAGGGTTTGATAGGGTTACTCCAGGAACCTTTTTTTTGGTAATAAGATACTAATACTAATATTAATACTAATACTAACACTAACACTAACAATAATATTAGGGGGTTTAAGACATAGGTCCCTAGTGACAAAACTTATTACAACTAATGACAAGTCCAACTAAACATTTGTTACAAGTCCTTTATAAAATTCATTCCGAAACTATCCTTTCACACAATTGTTTTTTTTTTTGGCTTTAGTAATTTCTCATTTGGATTTAGCATTTTGTTATTGCATATATCATTTTCCATTGAATTTTGTTTTTAGCGAAAAGAAATTAGATTTTTTTGTTATTACATGAAATCTTTTTTTTTTTTTTTAGCAATTTTCGCACTATTGTAAAACATAATTTTTTTTTATATAATATTTAAAATTACAAAACACCATGTTTTTTAGATTTTTAATTTAATTTATATCTTTAATAATTTATTTTTTAATTTTATCTTTTCTCAAAAATTTAGTATACGAAGTCGACCACGCTTCAACTGTAGTTATCTATAATCACCCGTAGTCATTATCATCACTTGTAGACATCTATAGTCGCCCGTAGTCATATCATCACCTGTAGACATCTAAAGCACAAATCCCACTTTACGGCACACCCTCTTACCCTCTGTTCATATAAAGCATACGGTCAATATACTGGACTATAGTATACTATGATTTACTATGGTATACTATGCATAACCCTAGTAGCCAAACCACTCCTGACAGCCGTCAAACTCGATCCACGAAATCCTAGGCACCAATTGTCCCCTCCCTGTGCAAGAAATCCCAAAACACGGTGGTATACTATAATGTACTATAGAATACTATTCATAACTCTAGTAGCCAAACAACTCCAGTCGCCAAACTCTATCCACGAAATCCTAGGCACTAATTGTCCCCTCACTGTGCAAGAAATCCCAAAACAACAAACTGCCGCCGTCAAGAGGGAAGTAACAATCCAACAATAAAACAAACCCAGCAACATATTCACCGATAAAAATCATACACAACTATGGTCAGAAGATAGATCTTGGAGACACGAAAGGTCAAACCGTCCAATTCCGATCACCGGGTCTATAGTTATGCCTCCGAGAAACCAAGAATGCGAAATTTCATCCACCGCACGGTAAAAAGAACACAATAACAACTCCATGGATCAAAATCTAACGAAATCATGACCAGAATATGGAGCACGACGAGACGAATCCAACGGCGGTGAAATCGTCCAATTCTGATCCCGGGATCTACAGTTACATCTCTGAGAAACCAATGCAGATCGAAATTAGGGGTAAAATATAAAAAGAAAAAAATAATAATAAAAACCCTTATTAAAAGAATAATTGCAGAAGCTTGGTTTCATGATGTCCAAGGCTGTAGATCTGTAGATCTGTTGTAAATCTCGACCATACACAAACCCACTCTCCAACATCGTCGTATCAGATTCATCCGATGGCAAAGTGAGTCTTCTCTTCTCCACGGTCCGCGTCATCCTCCCGCCGCCCATCATTCTTGCCAACAAAACCTGCCCCCGCGAGTTCCAAAGTCGATCTGGTCACTACAAGAAAAACTATTTTTAGCGACCAAATATTTAGTGACAATGGCAAAATAGTCGCTAAATATATACATATAGTCACCAATAATAATTTTGTTGCAAAAGTCAAGTTACTTAGGAAAAATAGCGACCAACCATGATTTGGTAGCTATAAATGGTCACTATTGTTTGTCGAGCATTGACCAATTATATAGCGACCATGATTAGAATCTTTAGCGACTTCATTTTAAATAGTCGTTGTAAGTAATATTAATAGTGACCAATCTAAGAGCGACATATACAATGGTTGCTAGAACTTTTTCAAGTGTCGTTAACAACCGATTAATTTGGTTGCTAATAATGTTATCATAGCAACCACTTTTCACACGATTGCTACAAAAAATTAGAACAATGATATGAAAAATTAAGTTAATATTTAATTTATAAATTAATTTTAATGAAAAATGTATCTTGCTTAAAATAAAAACGTAGTGTTTACGAAAATTAAGAATTTGAATTATACAACTTGCTGTAAACATTAACATGATATTTGAGTTAAAAAAAAATTAATTTTAACTCTAGGAAAGTCATTTAAAAATATTTACTAAAAAAAATATTATATGAGTTAAAAACATATATGAATTACCTTAGAAAATATTTTAATATTATTAAAATATATTAGCAATGCTAGAGTAATTGAAACCCCCACTTTGAAAGAATTGAAACCCCACTTTCAAAGTGCGTACAATATCAAATGGAGATCCATCTGCTCTCCGTCACTCCGTCGATCTACTATCAGTCTCAAGCTCTCATTCTCCGAGAATGATAACCCGCGACTCTCGTCGGCTTTGTTGCATTGCAGTCAGGTTTCTCAAAATTCCAATCTTCAAATCCAAAATTATGAAATAGTATAATTCTTCTCTGTCTATAACAAGTGTTTGAAATTACTAATACGAATACTAATACTAATATTAATACTAATATTAATATTAATACTAAGACTAATACTAAATACTAAATACTAAATACTAAATACTAAATACTATATATTATATACTAAATACTAATATTAATTAATACTAAAACTAACACTAATACTAATACTAATACAGTAATACTAACACTAATTTTAATACTAATACTAATACTAATATAAACCTCATGATACAAATACCAAGTAATATCTAAACTACATTTATCAGTTTGTATTCTGCATTTATTATTTTTTATTTTGCCAATCTAACATATTTTTTATTATTTTTTATTGCATAGAACATGTTTTTTTATATAAGTATTTTTTTAGTATTATAAAATCTATTTTATTTTTATTTTTTTCTACATGATGTTGAACATCACAATTTTTTATTTTTTTTTTAAATTTGGCCGTAGTAATCTATAGACATCCATAGAAAACTTAGTAATTCGTTGTCACCCAAAATCATTTGTAATCACATAATCTTAAAATCCTAACTCTCATTTAACCATTGTTGCGACCAAAAGCACTGTCGCCACCGAAGAAAATCACCTCCGCCACTACCCATCAAAACCACCGCTGCCTCAGTGACCAAAACCACTGTCGGGTACCGACGACCAAAACCACCGTCGCCCCCCACCCCCACCCCTACCCCTAGGGTTGTTCATGGGTCGGGTCGGTTGATTATCGGCCCGACCCGACCAACCGACTCTTACAAATATGTAAAACTACTATCGGTCCGACTATTGTGAGTTGGGTAATGGTTAGCAACCGACTTTGTCGGTTGCCTTAATGGGTCGGTTGAAAATTATCGGCCAATATCAGCCACATCAAATAAAAAAAAATGAAAAAAAATTATGCTATTCATCTATCAAAATTCAGCAACAAACATTCCAATATTTCATGCTAGAGGTAAATCTCAGCAACAAGCAATGGCGCGTCGGCGGCGATGGGCTGATAGAGAGAGATGAGAGATACATCGGCGACTATGGTTGATAGAGAGAAAGAGAATAGTCAAAGAGAAGGGAAAAATGAAGAGTAGAGTTTTTTTCATTGTGTACTTTTATTCATTTCACCGAAATGTCAAAAATTAAATATTGAAATTAATAGTCAGTAAAAACGCAAAGAAAAATATAAAAATAATAACTAAAAAAAAAGTCGGTTGGTCAGGTAACATCGGCCAACCGACTTTTCAACAAATCAGAAACTATACCCGACCCAACCATGCATGGGTCGGTTAAAATTATCGGCTCGACCAAAACGAGTTGGTTGGTGGGCAATTATCGGCCAGAATAATCAGGTAGATAATGGGCCGGTTGTCGGGTAAAACCGACCCATGAACAACCCTACCCACTCCCACATCAAGATCTGATCTGAAAAACTCATCCTACGACGATTTCAACGAGACACTCCATCCCTAACTACGAGAGATCTGAAACACATAGATGCAAGAGAGAAATAGCGATAGAGAAAGAAGGAGAGAGAAAGAGAAAAAGGGGAGAGATTGTGAGAGAAAACAAAAACGACAGTGAGAGAGAGGGCAAACGAGAGAAAGTGGGAGAGAAAAGATAAACGTGAATATATGTAGTTTATAGGATTTGGGGTATACTGGTAAGATAGGGATACAAACTTTTTAAGGGATGTGGCTAATATATTTTTTCAAATTAAGGATTTAATTAAAAAAATTGAATTTGGACTTGTCATGTAGTTCAAATTAGGTTTCCTTTTAGGGGTTCATAGCATATTACCCCAAAAGAAGACAATCAAGACAAAACTGAGTGTGGATAGTCTGCTTTGGCACACAGTTTGTTCGTGACGTAGGAGGCTATTTCACACCCGTTTCGGGCGTAAATAGGCACAAACGAGGATTAAGTAGAGAGATGAAACTTTAGAAAATTGCTGCTCCAGGGGTATGTCAAAGGATGATTTGGGCTTATATATATATATATATATATATATATATATATATATATATATATATATATATATAGCAAATAAGCTCATGACAAGGGCACTTAATTAAAAGAGGGACATCCAACTTTTTTGTCTTTCAAATAAATCCAGTTCATTCAAACTTATTTGCAAATAAGGAAAATACTTTTGTATATACCAAAATTACCCTCAATTCATTGAAACTCAATTCAAATCCAATTTCATCACTTACACCCCAATTTAGCCCAATTTCAGCAATTAACCAATTTTAACACAAACTTCAATTTTGATCCCAATTTTGACACGCCACCACCAGAGACCCCCGGTCAGCCGCCGTTGACCGCCGGTCTCCGTCGTTGACTCTTTTTTCTCTCCATAATTTTGTTTTTTCTTAAAAAAAATATTTTAATTAATATTACATTCTTGGCTGCTAAATTACTGTCTCCAGCAGTTATTTAACTGTCGGAGATAGTAATTTAACTGTTAATTGATTTTTTTTTCTTACAAAAATATTTTAATAATATTGTTGTCTTAGCTGTTAAATTACTGTCTCCAACAGTTATTTAACCGTAAATTGATTTTTTTTTCTTAAAAAAATATTTTAATTAATATTACTGTATTGGCTACTAAATTACTGTCTCCAACAGTATTTTACTGTCGAAGACAGTAATTACTGTTAATTGACTTTTTATTTTTTAGATTTTTTTTTTTCTTAAAAAAAATTATTTTAATTTAATGTTACTGTCTTGACTGCAAAATTGCTGTCTCCAACAGTAATTTAACTGTCAGAGACAGTAATATTATTGTATTAATTAAATTTATCGTCTTGGCCTGCATTTTTGTTGTCTTCGACAGTAATATTACTGTCCGAGACAGTAACTTAGCAGCCAAGACAGTAATATTAATTAAAATATTTTTTTCTAAAAAACTTTCAAAGAAAAGAAAAAAAAATTCAACTCCGGAAAACCGCCCGGTCAACGCCGGAATCTGGCCGGAAAAAATAATTTCAGAAAAAAAAATCAAAAAATTATTAAAATTGGGGTTAATGTGATATATTTGTTTAAATTCGGGGTGAATGTGTAATATTAAGGAAGTTAGAGTATAGTAGATGAAATTGATAAAAAATATATTATGGAGGGTATTTTAGACTAAAGACATGAGGATGAGTTTATTTGTAAGACTGGTTTTTTTGTGGACCAATGTGCATTTAAGTCCCATCATACAGTAAAGGTTGTAGATCTTTCTATAAACTGTCAGTGGCATCATGAGAGTCAGAACCAGTCACCATGAATATGCAACTAATCATTACCTTTACTATTCTCAGTAGCGAATGGGCTTTCTATTCAGTAATGGCTTGGAGAGAAATTGTGGGCTGCTTCCCATACAAGGTAATGAGCTGCCCTTCTAAGTGTAATTCAATCTTTTGTTGATTGTAGTGGAATGTGATTGGTTCCAAATGCGTGAGAAGATCTACCCCAATAACCAAATCACACCCCCCTAATTCAAGTAATCTGACATTGGCTTGAAATAAGTGTGATCCTACCCCCCATTGGAAGTGTTTGCACCTTCCTTCACTACTAACCTTTCATCCATCAGCAACCAACACATTCATAGAGTTTGATTTTTCTACCACACAATTCAATTCTCTAGCTGTATTGGTATCTAAGAAACTGTGAGTGCTTCCAGTGTCAACTAAGATGGCGATGGGGTGATTATTAACTCTTCCTTGTAGTTTGATGGTGCTGGTAGTTTCTTGACCTGCCAAAGCATATACTGAAATCTTGTACAACTCATTATCACTTTCCTCAGCTGGTGAGTCTTCTCCCTCTTCTGTTTCCACTTCAGTTTTATCGTCCACTGCCATGATCATGAATACTCTTCTTCACTTATGACCACTAGTGAACTTTTCATCACAGTTGAAGCATAATCCTTTCTTCTTCCTATCTTCCACTTCTTCACTAGACAATCTCTTTAAGGGAGGGAGTTTACCTTCTATTTGGGGGTGTTGAGTTCGTTTTGTTGAGCTCATTATTCCCCTTGGTTCTGAAATTGGGTTGGCTAAATGGCTGAGATTTGAAGCCATTTCTGTTCCTACCATTGATATCTACAGCCTTCTCTTGTAATTTGGCTGTATACATAGCTTCCTCTAGGATTTTAGGTTGCATCATCTTCACCATACCTATAATTTCTTCCTTGAGTCCACTAATGATACTCTTGATGAAATACTCTTCAGATAGAGACTTATTCATCTTGCAACATGAAGGCTTTCAACACCATATCTGTAAACATACCCCAATCCATTGGGCTTCTTCTCTCCACATAATCCATGGACCACAGATCAGCCTTTCCTTCCATATACATCGATGCAAACTCCATTTTTTCATGCTCTAACATCGGATTCAAATTGAAGTACTTATGGCATTTCCTCAACCATCATCTAGGGTTTTCCCCATTGAACCGTAGCAAATCCAATTTTGGACCTCGATTATGGTTTCCAACGTGACTGTTATCAACATGTCGGTGCATAGGAATAGTATATAGTGTAGTTGTACCTGCCTCTTGTCTTCCCCTGCTTCCACGCACTGGATTTGCAGAAGTGATAGCTGCTTGCATCGGTTCCTTGCCCTTGCTTCCTGCAACCATTCGACTCAGGTCCTCAAACTTCTTCATCATCTCGTCAAATTTCAGATCGGATCTTCGTGTGTTTTCCATCAATTTTTCTTCTAAATCAGTTTTAAATTCCAATCGGAGGTTTTGTTGGATGCTAAACACGTTCGCAACTTGCTGCTCCATAGATCTCACCTGCTTCTCAATTGTTGACAGCTGCTGCTCCATTGCATCCACTCTTCCTGCGTTAGTCTTCGCAATCCTCGAACGATCGGAGTGCGTTCCTAGAATCTATGCTCTGATGGCCAATTGTTACGATTGAACCAGAGGGTTTGGGGATTTTGGGGAAAATATCTCTCGAATTATTCATGCAGTGTAATTGAAATTACAAATCTCTTCTTTGCTCCTAACTACTTCGGTTAGTTCAGCTATTTATACAGCTGAAGCGCCACGTGGCGGTGCTTCATTGGTGGATTATTAAAATAATACAAAAATAGAAAAACTGAATAGTCATGATATGGAGACGCGATCTTTAAGTGAGGGTCTGCGTTTTTTAAGTAACGACGTCATTCTATTACTGCCAACTCAGCTGGTAGTTATGGTTGTTACAGCATCAAAAAAAAACATCACACACAAAACCATGGCAGAGGCACCAACGGTTAGGGTGTGTGGGGTGGGGTGGGGTGAGTGGAGTGGTGGTGCTGCTGGGCGGCGGAGGTTTGGGGTACTGTGGGTTAGGTTTTTTTCCTTTTTTCTTTTAATTATTTATTTAATTATTGTAAATAACTATTTAATAATATTAAACAAGGGATAATTAGATGGAACCCCTTATTTGGAACTTATATGGCTGGGGTCCATTTTGTTAGTTGATTATATCTATAGGTCCCTTGACTAATAAATGTAATATAAATTAATTTAAATTATTTTTCTATGGACATTAATACCCTTAATTATTATTTATATTAAGGTAGTAAATTATGGAAAATATGAATAAAATCCAACAATTCACTCTCCCATTTAACCCCTTTCTCTTTCTCTTCTCCCTCAGGTTTCCCCCTCCCTTTCTTTTCTCTCATTTAACTCATATCTCTCTCTCTCTCTCTCTCTCTCTCTCTCTCTCTCTCTCTCTCTCTCTCTCTCTCTCTCTCTCTCTCTCTCTCTATATTTTTTTTATTTTATATTTTATAACAGCAAAAATAAATAGCAAAGTTGAAAAATACTTGTGTCAAGTTACAACAAAAAATTGCAAAATACAATTAGCAACATACAAACTGCAATTTATAACAGCAAAAATAAATAGCAAAATATATATAATCCGGAATCACCTACCATATGGCAAAAATATTATTTTACAAATGTCTTTTCACAACAACACAATATGGAACTAATGATAATTTGCTCAAACATCAGAGGTTCAAGTTTATTCTTCCTCGAACAATATAAAATATTTTTAAAATATAAAATATTTTTAAAATATAAAATATTTTTAAAATATAAAATATGAAATAAAAGATGATATAACAAACCAATAAACCATTTTTATTTAGGAATAAATCAGTACATTAAATACAAAAGATTGTAAGATACAAATCAATAGATACAAGCAGTGTTGCAATATAGTCAATGAACAAACTACAATCTATCATAATTGATTATGACTGGGGTGATATCATAATGGACATAGTCTCGACGTCCGACTGAATTCACAACTTCCAAACGTCATCGATGATCTTCTAGAAACATGATCATGTCAGTAGCATCTACCTCTAATGAATCTCTTGTTTGTTTTTTTCTGGCCTATAGTTGTAGCGACAGTAAACTACGAGTTCAACCAAAAAAGCTTCCAATTAAAATATGCATAAATTTGCATCAATGCATATTACAATATCAAAACGCATCATTGAATCCCTATAGAGAAATACAATGTTAGAAGTTGCAACAACGAGATGCAAAAAATACAATTACTCGCAATATGCAATACATTATTATACGACAAAATACAAAAGAAAAAAAAAGCCACACACACATTAACTTTAATACGAGTTTAGGAAGAGAACCAAAAAATATGTGAAACATTTCATAGTTATTCCCAAAGAAGAAGAAAAAACTAATATTAATTTGCAATAACGAGCTGCAAATTAAAATATGCAGAACTGCAAAAGTGAAAATGAAAACCGTCTAAAGGCACAACATCAACAAACTTCAAGTTGCAGACAACAACATAAAAAATATAAACTTCAACAACATCAACAAAATAGTGGCAACAACAACCAAATAATAGTATGCAAATAACTATATCCAAATGCAATTGTCAACAACAAACTGCAAAATGCAAATGATACAGTGACAATAAGTTATTTTCAACAAGTATTTTGTTATGATAGATGAAACCATTTACTACGACACCAAACTGCAAATATTTCAGTAAAATGCAACTTACACTATGATAACAATAAAGCCAAAATTAAATATAATATAAAAGCAAAATACGCACCACATAAGCAAAATCCAAAATAAATAGAAAAGTGCTAAATATACAAAAAACTGCAAAATCAAAAGCAAGAAACCAATAACGTGCTGCTGTTTATTTTACATTTCGCTGTTATGATGTGAAAAAACCGATAACATGTTGCAATCTACATCAAAAAAATTATGTAACAAAAACAGCAAAATCAAAAGCAAGAAACCCATGATTTTCACATAAAAATAGATATGGTAATTGGGGTCGAAGAATCAATATCAACATCTTTCGATCCATTGATCAAAATTTTTATGACAATTCGTGAATAAATTGCCATTAAAAACATAAAAGAACAGATATAGAAGAGCAAATCACCTGTACTTTTTCCATCTTTAATTATCGTCTTTTTTTTTTTTTTTGAGATTTACATCTACGAGACGTCGAGAACAACGATATATAAGAAAAATCAATTTCACGATTTTTTCTAGGACTACAGTATTTGTTTCCCATAAAAAGGGAGAGAATTTTTTTGTTTCTGGGAGAGATTCAACGATCGAGATAATTGCAGCCCTATTTTTGCTAGATGGGTTCACAGAGAATAAATTTGCTATTTATTGATTTAAGATTAAAAAATTCCTATTTTATTAAAGGGTATATTGGCCATAATTAATTGTAGGGAGTTCTAGCAAAATTGAACTTAAGAATTGGGTTAATACATATAGAATCTAGTAATGGGGGTCTATAGGAAACCCCATTAAACAAATGTAAATTACTGGTTAAGTTTTTTAATATTAAAAATACTTGATATGAAATTCACTGGTTTCCATTTATTTTTTAATAAACATTGTAGTAGTATTTATAAATTATAAACAATACTAAATATTTAAAAAATGTTAATAATTGAAAATTATGTAAAAAGATGTTTAAGAAAATTCTTGAAATCATAACTCTGATTTTAGAAGATCGTCGTACGAAAATACTGAATTCATTCTTATATTTGGGTGATTTTGAGAGAATGCCTCAAGAGAAGAAATGATAAAGAATAGAGGTAGCCAGAGAATTTTATAATTTAGAGAGATAAACATTGTAATTTATGTGTGATTTAATAAGTTTTAGTGTGGTATTTAGCATTCCCATATATATTTCCCTTTTGGCTTTTCTTGCTGAAAATCCCAACTGCAAATTAGAAATTGGAATATCTCAAGTTTTAACTATGAATTAATTAATTCCTTTTTTTGGAGAAAATTATGAGGGCATTGGTTAAATAATCGAATATCCATTCAAGATTTGATAAAATTATTAGTCATGAACTAATGATAGGTTTTATTTTTCTTAAATTAATTCATTCGAATTTGATATCTCGCATGGCAATTGAGTACAACTTTCAGATGCAATTTAATAAAAAAAAAACAATTTGCTATAGGTTCCTCTATGTTATAAGCAACTCCAATGGAGACATTAAAAAATTACCAATTTGATGCTCTAAAATTAAAAAAATCCTTCTCCAATGGAGGCATTAAATGGAGAATTATTTTGATACTCAACTACCCCGAGATGCAAAAATACTCCCTGGAAAATGAGCTATCAAAAATATAACCACTCCATTAACCTATCACAATTTGACACATGGCATTTAAAAAAATAATTATTCATATATTTAAAATTTGATAATCTATTTGATACTCGTGGTTGGAGTGAATTTTTTTTCAATAAGTATCAAAGTATTATATCAAGTATCAAATGAATATTTAATGCTCCATTTTGATATCTCCCATTGGAGTTGCTCTAATGAGGTCTTTACAATAAGCAGTGGCGAATCCAGGATTTTTGTCAAAGGTGTTCGGAATTAAATATAGTAATAAATGTAAAAGTTTGCGGGGGTTCGGGGGCAGCGCCCCCGATTTTTTTTTTAATACTATACACATTAAATAATAAAAATATGTAATATTTTCAAATTTGAAGGGATTATTTTACAAATTTTGGGCTAATTTAGGAAATATTTAGACATAAAATTGGTGAAAATATTTAAGGAGTGGTAAGCATATTAAAGTTGCAAGTGACAAAATGTGAATTTCATTAGCAAATTTTGATTTTTTGTTTTTTTTTAAAAATACCCACATAGTTGTAAATTTAGAAAATAATTGTTATAGTGCATATATATATTAAGAATTTTGGAATAATTTAGATTATATAAAATATTAAAGGAATGGTAAATAAACTAAAGTTGCAAATAGCAAAATATATATTTTATTAGGAGATTTTGATTTTTCGAAATATTCAAAAATAGCCACATATTCAAAAAATTTGAAAACAATTGAAATATTATATATTAGGAGATTTGATTTTTTGAAATATTCAAAAATACCCACATATTCAAAATTTTTGAAAACAATTGAAATATTATATGTATTAGAAATAAATAAAAACAAGCATATGAATAATTTAACAAAATAGAAGGGTGCATAATTTAACAAAATAGAAGGGAAGGGTCTCATCAAGAGTGTCGAACTCTGCACCTATTTGAATTTGTAGGGGAGAACTCTGCCATTTCAGCTACAAAATCCGATTAGCAAATTATTCATTTACAGTTATATAATATATAAATATATAGGGAATATTTTTTTTTTTAAATCAAGGGTGTGCAGTTGCACACCCTAAGACTATACTGGATACGCCACTAACAATAAGCCCATCAATGGGTACTTATTCATAAATAGATTCAGACAAAAAACTCATTTACAAATAAGTTCACACGTAGTCCAGATTTTTGTAAAAGACTAAAATAGCACTTCATACTTTAATATGCTCCAATTCATCATTAATTTAATATAACCTCAATTTGACCCCAAATTTCATAAATTATTCAATTTTGACCCAAAACTCATTTTTATGGACAAATTTGTCCGTTACCGCCGTTGACCGCCGATCTTCCGCGTTGACTTTTTTTTTCTCCTGATTTTTCAACCACCGGTTTCCGGCGTTGGCCGGCGGTGAATTTTTCGATTGACCGCCGGTCTTTGGGGTTGACTTTTTTTTTTCAACTTATTTTTCAACCACCAGTTTCCGGCATTGACTGGCGGTCAACGCCGGACTCTGGCGGTGACTTTTTCGATTTCTTTTTTCTTTTTTCTTTTTTTCTTTCTGTAACATTTTTTTTCTTGTTTAAACAGCAATATTAGTGTGATTAAAAGTAATATTAACTATATTACTATTAAACACAGTAAAATTAACTAAACTACAGTTTAACACAGTATTGCTATATTAATCTCTAGCACAATAATATTAACACAACAAAAGTCATTATTACTGTGTAATAGAGTAATATTACTATGTTGACCGTTCAACAAATGCAAACATAATAAAATGCCAAAAGAATTAATATTATTGTGAGTGATAGTAATATTACTATAACAATAGTAATATTACCGTCAACCACAATAATATTACAATAATAGCCAGTAATAGTATTACGTTACT
Organism: Erythranthe guttata; assembly: GCF_000504015.1. The sequence continues at coordinate 766,027 of NW_012192911.1, forward strand.
CCGTGAATAACTCAACTAAACAAAAAAAATCCAAACAAAATAATAATATTGATGTGGTTGACAACAATATTACTATAACAACAATAATATTACCGTCAACCACAGTAATATTATTGTGTTTACAGTAATATTACAATAATAGATAGTAATATTATTACGTTACTCCGTGAATAACTCAAACAAAACAAAAAATCCAAAAAAATAATAATATTGATGTTGTTGACAGTAATATTATTGTGTTTACATTAATTTTACTGCCAACGACAGTAATATAATTACGTTGACTTGTCAACAAATCAAACAAAATAAACAAAAAAAAAAAAATATTACGTTAATTTACTGTCAACGGCAGAAAAATTGCATAAATGTATGGCCAACGGCAGTATAATTACATTAATTAACAGTCATGGACAGTATAATTACGTTAATTTCCTGCCAGTGACAGCACAATTACGGTCAACGTTTAGCGGCGGACGTAAAAAAAAATAAGTTAAATAAGTCAACGCCAGAAACAGACGAAAAAATCCGGAAGAGAAAAAAAATCGAAAAGTCAACGCCGGAATCCGGCGGCAAAAAAATTATTTTTGAAAAAAAAAAGTTTTTGAAAAAAAGAAGTCAAAATTGGATTTTTGTGGACAAAATTGATTAAATTGGGGTTACAATTAAGAATTGGGTATAAAGGTTGAGGGTAATATTGTTATATACAAGAATGTTTCCTTTATTTATAATAAATATTAAATGGATGGGTTTATTGGTGAAAGAGATATAGCCCCTAAACCTAGAATAATAAAGATACTTGGTTAGGGACTTATACACAAAAATCCCTATTATAATTTATGTGTATAGATCTAAGTCAAAATTTCCATGTTTTAATAAATTAATAATGTTTGTTGTGTCAAAAATACCCTTAGCTAAAATCAAGGGGCTCTTTGATATAACCCTCCATTACTTTTTTTAATGGGGATAGGCCCAAAAATATTTTAGACCATTTGAGAAAAGCCCAATTCTAATTTCAACTATTATGCTTTCCAGCTTTACCCCCGCCCGCCACCTCATCACTAGGTCACGCGCTCTGCGATTTTTTTGTTTTTTTTTTCCGTTTTTTTAATCGACTTTGAAGCATAGTCGATTAATCTTAAATCAACTGTGCTTCATAGTCGATTAAGAAATTCTTTATTTTTTAACTTTTTTTTTTGTTTCTAATTTTGTTTTTAAATTTTTATTTATTTTTTTAATTTTTTTTCTCTATCAGGTTTATTAATGGATAGTCGATTAAAAATTTAACTATTAAAAATAACAAAATCACAATTACAAAAGAAATACAAAATCAATTATATTTAAAAAAAAATACAAACATTGTTATTGATTTATACATTGGAATCAATAAACAAAAAATCAAAAAAAAAAAAAAAAATAACAACTAGAGTCGGTTAACCTTAATCGACTACTGAACATAGTCGATTAAGCCTTAATCGACTATTGAACATAGTCGATTAAACCACGTAGTCGATTAAGGGCCTTGCCTGCGCGAATTTTTTTTTTCTGCGCCGTCTTCCGCCACAATCCACCACAAAACCCTAGATTTGTTCTTCATCTTCACCACGTCGTCGCCACACCACAGCATCACCATCCTACTTCTATATTCTAACACACATTTCCCATTTCCTCATTTTCCACTCATTTCATTTCTGCTTTTTTTTTTTGCACACCAAGCCTTTCTTCTTTCTTCTTCTTCTCTTTCCCCACCGATAACCTAGAACACCTTTCATCCCGGCCGAATCTATGGCTCAGAAGAGAGACAAGGAAGAAACGGAGCTCAAAGTTCCCGAAAACATACCGATATGCACCCCGCCGCAGACGATTTCCCCTCCTCCTCCTCAGATTCCGTTCACCAGATCGCCGGAGATTTCAGATCCGAAGATTTCGGCCGCCGCTTGTAGCCAGATCCGAAGAACACCGCCGCCATGGCCAGTTGGGTGGCGAATACAAAGGCATCTTCCTCTAACCGATAATGCATGGCGGAGATAATTGCCAAGAGAAGAGAGAAGTGGGAAGACGAGAAGAGGAAAGACGAGAAAAGAAGAAGAGAGAAGACGAGAAGACGAGAAAAAAAAAAGAGAGAACGACAATGGGTTAGGGGTAATAAGGGTGGTTTGGGAATTATTAAATAATATTTGAGTAGGATATTAGGTAAGGGGGTTTTCTCTAATTATTTTTGGGAGGGGGGGTTTTCTTAACTCATTTACCTAGATGAGGGGGGTCTTTCTAATTATCCCTAAAATCAAATCAAATCCCAAAAAATCTTTATATCGAAACAAATTTTAAAAAATCTCTCTTCCAAATATTAGCTAAAAAATTAAATTAATCCATAAAAAAAATATACAATTTATTTTACAAACTCATACTCTAAAAACACTTCGGAAACTGTGACGCTTCCCGTGACGCCTATGGCTCTGTGAACTGCAATAGCAAATAGCAAACTGAAAATTAAATTTTGTATTATTGAATTGCAAACAATGAAATACCTATGATTTTGTTAAATGCAAACAACAAACTGGAAGAAAAAATCCAGATTTTGCATTATTAAATTGCAAACAAAAAATTACGTATGACTTCGTCAAATGCAAACAGCAAACTGAAAAAAAAATGCAAATTCAGCAGAACTTGCATTATTGAATTACAAGCAATAAACTACCTATGACTTCGCCAAATGCAAAGAACAAAATGATCATTAAAAATACCAACAAAAATTGTTTATGGAACACGTTGCAAACATCAAAAACATTAAACAAAGTGTTGTAAAAGGTAACTTAAAACATACCTTGCAAATTGTAAACCATAGTAATCGAATCTCAATACCAAACGCAATTCTTCAAACAACAAACGAAGTTAAACCAACCTGCAAACGGAAATTGCTAACAACAAACGATGGGAATGTTCTACATACGGGAGACACAATGCGAATTTTGGCTAGAATTTTGGATATTTGAATTTTTTTAGGAGAGGGGAGGGGATGTTTATTGTCCTCTTTAATTCTTTCACCAAGAAATGATGTCATAATCTAAAAACATCCCTATTTTTTTTCCTTCTCTTCAATATTTCTTCATAAAAAAATAAAGAAAAAGAAAAAACAATAGAGAAGAACGAGAGAGAGAAGCGTGAGACACATAGAAGAGAGATAATGGATTAAATATAGGGTGAGAGAAACGTAAGATTGGAGAGATAATATATGAGATTTGTTTTCTTATTAATTAAAGGTAATTATGTCTATATACTAATTATACTATTTTATTTATATTATTTTTTTTGGTCAAAGGACCTATGCCTATATTCATCTAGCAACTAGGATCTCTACCTATATAAGTCTAAAATAAGGGGTGTCTAGCAAATTTCTCCGTAATCAAATTCAGCAGTTAATGTAGATTATTTATCCATGATATTAGTTTATTGCTAATCATGAATTGACATGTTCCACTTTACTTTTTCTGTCCGCATAATTTATTCAAGGGGCAATTTGTTAAACACCTATCAACACCAATACTTTTTCAAATCAAAATAATTATATTTTCGCATCTTGCTAAAAGTTCGTCGGACAATTTAGGTAGAGAGCTTGGATAAAAAAAAAAAACTCATTTTTGACTAAAATATCTTGTTATTCTTCAATTCATCCGTCCTCAAATTTAATCCACTCTAAAAAAATGATATTTCTACAACTATTCCGCCTCTCCCTATCAGCCCCTTGAAAGACTTTTATTTAACTTTTGCGGAAAATCATAATCACAGAATTTTGAAATCAAATCCCTCTCAAGAACACAACCACACAATAGCGATTATCGACATACCGTTCGCCATGGATTCCTATAGAGAAGATGAACGAGTAACGTGAGCAATCTGCAAGCCAGGCCTCCTCCGAATCTCCTTGTGAGAACCTTATTCGTAGGCACACCTTCTTCTCTCTATCTCTCTAATATCACAACTCACTAGTGTTATGTAATTGATGGAATTCTCAAATTGGGTCTGTTGTTATCGAGAAGAGTTGTGGATTCTTTTATAGACGATAGAAGAGGGCTACGATTGATTTGTAACGGCAGAAGACAAATCCCACCCATCATGGTCTTTTATTGCCATCAAACGTTACAATCAATTACCATAAAACCAGCATTAATTCCATAATTGAATTACCCACAATTAATAAATTAAATTCATAGGTTAATGGGCCATTAAATAAAAATAAAACTAACATTCTCCCACTTGGCCCATTTAACCTTTTAAGAAAAACAAGTTTAAAAAATATTTGACTCGGTGGGTTCTTCATACAAAACATTTGACACGTGATCACGATTTTAAAACAAAATTAAGCTGATTACCATAATAGTTAAATAGAGTACTTTAATACTAGAACTAGTTTTGAGTTATTAATATGAATCATAACGTTCATATGATTCATTCATCATATTCCCTTCTATGTATCACGCCACTAATAACCCTTACTATTCTAATCCATAATAGCCCCTTTAATTTTGTCTTGTTAGGACAAATCCTGTTATATTAATTCCAAATATAATATGTGCACACATAATTGAAAACATGAAAACATAATCATTTGAATAAATTAAGTGTCAATTACAATCACAACTCATCAAATCATGGATTGCTCAAAAGATTCCTCGTAAGCCTTTATAGGCAATCCCCTCATTAATGGATCAGCAACCATAAGAGTTGTACTTAAATTTTCTATTGACACTTTATCTTCAAAGGCTTAGCAATTGAGTCAACAACCTTAAGCCCTAAGATAAAATTTCGCAACCATAGTGCATGACTTCTGTCTCAAAACATGCTACAAACTCAGCCTCTATTGTGGAAGAAGAAATAATACTTGCTTTACACTCTTCCAAGAGATTGCTCCACTAGCTAGTAGAAATTAAATACAAAGCCTGGTGTGGACTTTCTACTATCTAAACAACCTGCAATATCGGAGTAGTCTGAATAACCAATAACCTCCAATTGGTCCGGTCTCCTATAAAGAAGCATGTAATCCTTTGTTCCTTGAAGATACCTCATAACCTTCTTTGTTGCTTTCCAATGTTCTATTCCCGGATTACTTTGATATCTACCAAGTACTCCCACTGCATACATCAGACTTCCAACTGCTGATGCATATGGAATCAACTTCATTTTCTCATTTTCCAAATCATTCTTTGAACATTGCTTTTTATTTAATTTATCAATTTTCATGATAGGAGCATTAATGGTATGAAGTAAGCATTTTATTTTTTTGTTAAAATAGTATGAAGTAAAAATATAATATAAGATGCCAGTATGGTATGGACATGATACATTATCAAAATACTTCACTTAGCAATTGTACATTATAATTGTGTTTATATTTTTTAGGAGACATATAGACTAAAATATGTAAATACAATAAGGGTAAATTACAATCACCCCTGAGGTATGGTCAATTTACGAAAAAATCCCTCTTGTTTGGATAATTACATCTACTCCCATCAACTATGATTTTTTCTTACATTTTCACCCGTATGATGTGAAATTCAACATAATCATCTAGATTTAGTAGAATGTGCTCTAGTTTGTCCTCGTTTTGTGTAAAAATACAGTTTCCGGTGCACCACAATATGATATATACAAGCCAAAACACACATATTATGAGCATCTACCTTCAAAATGTGGAGTTCGAATGGGATAAAACGGGTATAAAAGTGATAATATTTCGTATAATCTCGGCAATTTGACTAAATTTGAAACGGCAAGGGTGGACGTGTAAGAAGATTTATAGTTGAGGGGTGGTTGTAAATACCCAAACAAGAGGGGGGTTTTTGTAATTTAACCATACCTTAGGAATAGTTGTAATTTACCCATAAAATAAAAAGACATAGTAGAATAATAAATGAAATGTTTTTTACGGTTGAAAAATTGCTATTTGCGGTTCATAACAAAAAATATTTATCTCTCTAAAACCCAAAATCCTCTCCAAACCACCCTAAAACCCCAAAACCGCAAATAGCAAAAAAAAAAAAAAGAAAAATTCGAAAATTCGAAATCAAGCTTAAAGAAGGGTTGGGCTTCGATTTTTTGAGGTAATTTTGACTATTTTATGTATAATATGCATTGCCCATGTCGATTACAGAACCAATTTCATTTTAAAAAAGCCCTACAAATCGAATTGTAGGGCCTTTTTTTCCGCAAAAAAATAGGTCGAATGCCCAAGATGGGCGCCCAAGGTGTGTACAAGCTCTCGATTCTGGCGTTCATACACTCCATGGGCGCCACCTTGGGCATTGAAATGGGAAGCAAACGCCCGGTCCAGGCGTTCGCTCGCCGGTTAATGCCCAAAAGTTCGGGTCACAATTTTTTATTATTATTTTTTAAATCAATTATAATAATTTAATAAATTTAAAATATGTTTTATGTTTTTAGGATGTCTAATTGGATGAAAAAATTGGGAATGGGAAAAGGGAAGGGGCCCCTGATTCGTCCTCCTTAATTTACGGTGGAGGAGACTACTGCGGAACGGGAGGGCAGAACACACAACCGTAATGTTACTACTTCTAAACGGCGTGGGTATAATGAAAACTCATGTGGTGATTGATCCCTCTGTGTGCAGTTGTTCCGCTGTCTACCTCTCGGGCGGTCTAGTACAGGTGGCTCATTTATTTCCGTTGCCCCATGATGCATTCATTCAAAAACGACATCTGCCACGTCCGTGATCTCAATTTCTGACTGTTGACGCAAAGCATCAATTAACCCGTCTAGCCTGCCAATAGCCTGTGATCTGTGATCGGGAACATAACCAACACTTTCTTCTTGGCCAGCCCCGAAGCCCGAAACCCATGTCATCCAAAAAATGTGGACATCCTCCGCGTAAAACAAACCACGTCGTGCATTCACCTTTGCGTCAATTTCATGTTTGCATGGGAGGCCAAGACATTTTCTCATATAACAGACGCAACTGTCTATATCTTCATCCTTCTCATCGTCCAACATCTTCAGTGCAGAATTTGTTACAATTCACTGTCAATATTTTAAATATGGGCATTAATCGTCTGGGCCCGAAATTCGGCTAGAATCTCGTTAAGTTGATCATCGACCTGTGTGTGATACTGTGCCCAAAATGTGTCAAAGCCACCTGTGGATGCATCCAACCATCTCTTTAATGCTCTATGGTTCCTCTCCACCCTAATATGATTAAAGTAGGTTACGTTTCAGTAAACAACATGACAGTAAGTTAAGTATATGCATTTAACCACTTATAAATAAATACATGTTTGTCGATGTATTGCATAGATGAAAAACTAGACCCGTCCAAGCTTTTACAAATTTATTTTTGTATATTAGCCAAGTGTCTTGGAGGTACTCAATCAACTGTGGATAATCCGCGTACTCGTCCACCAGAGCTCTGTAATTCCGGCCGAAATCTTCACACAATGATGTTACCAAAGTTTGCCACGAACCAAGTACAAAAGAAACCCCTCGACGCCTACTATTGCCGGAACATCTTGTAGCACGACGCCCCACATTCATGTTAATGTGCCAAATATATAAGAGATGACCAAGGTCCGAAATACATTCTCTATCGCCTTTAAGAGCCTTAACTCGCGATCAGTCACGATTGCACTCGGTAGAGTTTGTGGGGGGAATAGTCTCTTTAGCCTTTCCAACACCCATGTATAATGGTCTTCATTTTCATGGCGCAAAAATACCACTCCAACAGTAATTTTTTTCCGACAGGAGTAGCACCAACAATTTCAGACAAAGGCAATTTGTACTGATTGGTTTTGTAAGTACTGTCAAGTAGTATAACGTACGGAAACTTACTTAAAAATCCGACAGGTAGAGGGTGAGCCCACATCAAATTAATAACTTCATGTTTTCATCAGTACGGAAACACTTGTAATACTTATGCTCCTCAAGCAACCCAATCAAATGTTGCATCACTATACGGTCACCCCTAACTAATCTTCTCAATTTCGCCTTTTCATTGTATATTTGTTTCGAATAAGAATCGAGACCAAGCCATTTTGTCTCAAGTTAGCCAAAATCTTCTTGGGTGGCACATGACTTTGTGAAAGATCCCTAATAATCTTCACCTCTGCATCATTCAATGCATTCATCCCATGCCCAGACATCTATATCGGAAAATGACTATGCTTCCCATATATTATTCTGAGCCCCCAACTATCGTCCAACCGCCGCTCTCCGACAATTTTAAAACCACAGTTTATCTTTTTGCTACCAGACCTTCTCGGGGCCGCCTCTGGGCTAGTTGATTGTGTTTCTCGTTTATCCCCAAACAGGTCACAAGTCAGACACTTTTTGGGGACACTTTTTTTAACTAACTTACGAAAAGACCTCTTGCAAAGGACCTCGCCCAAGACACTACCTCGTCCCTCGAGTCAAACAATTGAGTTGTAAAATAATCGGTACGCTCAACTTCAATTGTAGACGTATTGTCCTGAAAAAAAGAATAAAAATATTGATTAAAAAAAAATTGAACTGGACGCTCAACTCGTGCGCGCATTCATGCGGTGTAAGCCCAAGTTGGGCGTGCACTGCATGAATGGGCGCCCAAGTTGGGCTTTTACGCATTTTGCCCATTTTTTTCGATTGAGAAGACGGAATTTTTACCTCGCTATGTCTGGTATCCCGATCTTCATCCGATGTGCTCATTTGTGTTCGTATATCACACCAATAAGAATGATTTTTAAGCAAATTCCCTTCTAAAGCTTCTTTTCCTAGAGGGAGAAAGTTTTTTTATTATAAACCGCAAACAGCAATTTTCCAACCGTAAAAAACAGATCCGAATAATAATAATAATTAAAAATCCGTCGGGGCCACCGCCTTCAGTGTGAAAGCAATCCGTTTATGTTAAGATGATCAGTTTATTGCATTTAGTATCCTTATATCATATCAAACTACTAAAAAGTAACCGATGTGTCAAAATTATTAGCAACAATCATATATATATATATATATATATATATATATATATCGCTCAAGGCGCGGTGCCCGTGTATACTTGACATGCTGCATAGTTAAAAAATAATCGAGTGATGCTTCATATGTTTTAAAAAAAATCGAGTGATGCCTAGCTGAAGACAGATCTGTTAAACTTATATACGTGCACGAGATCATGACAAATTATTTGAATAGCATTGAATTGTACACAACGGCATATGTAGGAGTATAAAAATAAACACATGTAGGGCAACATTATTTGTTAAAACACTTTGCGCTACCATGGGAGGTATACAATTGACAAAACCTGCGGAAATAGGACGTTAATACGATGCGTTACCCGCACTATCGGCTAAATATGAATGTCTGAATTCCTAACAAGAATGTAATATTTCTGCACACATCCATCGATTTCATACCATGCACGGGCCTTTTCCTCACTGCAAACATGCATACAAGTGTCCGCAAAGCATACGGGCCAAATAAATTATGAACAACACGGTTCAGATCCGGGCCAAAGATAATATGAACACCACCGGCAAATCTGAGACAAGTGTTGATTATGATATCAGCAGCGAAGAAACTAACAATTAAAAAAGAGTTCGATTGAAATTTCATAAAGTTTTTTGTGAATTGTCACCTGAATTCACCAACAGTTTATGTAATTGCCGAAGTATATGTGGTTCTGGTGCCTGAATATTTAGCGTCGATGTTAGAACGTATTTTTGACACAGGTTGTAATTCTCTGCATTCAAAATACAAAAAAAAAAAAATTTCCATTTGGCAATACATAAATCAATATACACTTCATTTACAATTGGTTTTGTGAATAAAATCACAAAAATAAGTTGTCTCTTCATTATGCCATTACTACAACAAATTAATAAATATTTACTTCTAATCCAAATACGTAATATTTACAGCATCCCGTATAAACAACGATATGAAGGTAGATGTACATTAAGTTGGTACACTGCTGTTTTCATTTATAGCGTCTGATTTTATGGCCATGTACCTCCCATTTTTTAGCATCCATCGAATAATGACTGCAAGCCTCATGAGGAGGTTAATTCCACCAATAATTAAAGAAAAAAGTTGCTTTAAACAATGTAGAATATAAAAATTATGACTGTGACTGTGAATGTGACACTGATGTCTTTCAACTCCAAGCCATAAACTTTTTCACCGGAACTTGAATAGTAAACACATATATAAACAATAATAGATTAAATATTCACTAGTCTTCTCTGCAACAAACCACAAGAGTAAATGAATTGAATAAATGGAAAATGTTGCAGAGTACTCAATTTCTTTTCACTTGGCCACAAAATTTATTTCATTTCTGGTCCATTAACATATTGTTTTGGGCACACAAAATAAAACCAGATATTTCTCTTATCCAGATTCAATAACCATTATCAGATTTTTTTTCTGATTCAGGTTAAAGTGCAAAAATAAAGGTAAACCCAAAATGATGTTTAATTTGGTTAATAGTATATAAAAATGCTTTGGAGTTAACAAGAACAAAAAAATGCAAAGAGTATATATAAGTACACTACCGACTAAAAAGGATCCCTGAAGGATTATTAATTAATGAAACTAATAACTGGGATCCAACATTAATTCAAGTATAGCTTACCAGAAGCAAGAGGAAATCAACAAGAATAATCATTCTCATACTGTTAGTTATAGCAGGACAGAAACCTCCCCGTCAACAACTGTTGATTCAGTTGACTTTGCCATATATGACACCTATTTGGGTACCAATTATTCACTCGCCTCCGTCGGCGACAACCAAAATGAAAATCACCGTCCAATTCACGGCAAGAAAGATCCAAATCGACGTCGACGAAACCGACACCGTCAGGAGCCTGAAGGAGAAGATCCACATAGTGGAGGGAACGCCGATGCGGCGGATGACGTTGTTCTTCAACGGGACGGAAATGGAGGATGATTTCCGGAGTTTGAACGAGTACGGAGTGGGGGGAGACAAGGGTTAAACTAAAGTTTATCACATATCTCAAAAGTGCAATTCAAGAGATAGGAAGTACACGCAGCAGACGATGGGGCAACCTCGGAACTTGTTGGAAGATAGAGGCAACCTCGGAACTTGTTGGAAGATGGAAGCAAAGGATAAGAGAAAAACGTGATGATTGCACACATGACGGCCTGGTGAGGAAATTCCGTCGGCGTCAACAATTGTAGGCGGCCAAAAAACAAAGGAAAACGGAAGCATAAAAGAAAAAGAAAATGAAAATATGATCGGGACCCACCAAACATTTGAGGCTTCAGCCGTTCAAACGACGTCGTTCCGCAGGAAACAGATTAAAAGAAAAGGAAAAATCAAGCAAGCGCGTCTCGGTCGAGTGGGAACCAAACGATGTAGTTTAGGTAGTAAATGGGCCAAAAGAAAAGCCAAAAGAAATTGCATAAAAAGAAAAGGGGTTATCCCCATATATATATACTTAATATGCCAAAAGAAGTTTTTTAGCACACAAGTCCTAAACGGTGAGTTTCAGGCAATGTTGTTAGAACCGGACCAAACCGGTCGGTCGGACCGGTTCGACTGTGACCCGGCAATAAAGCGGTCCGGTCCGACATGTAAAACCGGAAAAATCAAAAACCGGGGTAAAATGACCAAAATTCGGTTCGACCGAGTAAAACCCCAGAACCGACGGGTCAGTCAAGGAACCCGGTTTTCGGCCAGAACATTTCGAATCACTGTTGAGTTGGTTATTTGTGGCTAGATTTGAGCGAATCTTCACAGATTTAGTAGTGGGTGGTCAGATCTAGTCATGAGTGGTCGAAGGATTGTCGGATATGATCACGGTTGATCTATTAGGGATGGCCGATTACCGGATTTGAAGAATAAAAAATAAAAAAAATATATAGTATAAGCAATAAAATATAGTAATAAGTGATCGAAGTGAAGTAGATAAATGTGAAAATAATTAGTGGAAAATTAAAAATATAAAGAAAATAATATTTTTGAAACATTAAAATTAATAAAATAATAGTATATTAAAAAAAATAAAAAAACCCGGTTGAACCGGTTCGACCCTATAAACCCATGACCCAAATGGTCGTCCGGTTCTATAGCCGGTCCGGTTATGAAAATATTGGTTTTAGGGGGTAGATTGCTAAAAAATTGCATGGATTTTGGCTAAACAATTATAGCAAATATAGGGGTAATGAATGTAATAAATCATTTGCCGGATATTATGATATATATCTCTTCAACAACTTGGCAAAGAAAAAGAAAAGAAATCAAATATCTCCAACGAAGTTGCCTATGGCTGAATTTCATTATCCTAGTATACAGTATCAAGATGCTATTTAGACCCTATCACTTTGTGGCTGGATCACACTAACTAGACACGACCATGGGCCGGTTTGGGCCGGTTCATACCGGTTCACGGTTCACTTTTTCCGGAATCGAAACCGGCTCGTAATATGCAAGGTTTGGCGGGCCGGGTTGGCCCGCCGATTCAATCCGGTTTCGGGCCTATCCGGGCCGGTTCCGGGTCGGCCCGAAAAATTATATTTATATATATAAAAAATGCTTAATGGATAAATAAATTAAAATAATTACTTTTAAATAGGAAAAAAAACAAAAGGAAACAAATAAAAGGACTTTAACTTAATTTTATATGAAAAAAATGGGATGTGAGGGTATTTATTAGAAAAATGGAGGGGAAAAAATTCAAAAAATAGCAAATAACGGCCGGTTCACCGGGTCGGTTCACTAGGCCGGTTCAGCGGCCGTTATTTGCTTTTTTTTTGACTTTTTTGAATTTTTTTTTTCAGTTTTTAAAAAAATCTGGGTGAACCGCCGGGCCAGCCCGGCGGTTCACCAATTCATAGACCCGGGCCCGTCCCGAGGACGACGGACCGGTTCACCGGTCAATGGTTCGGGCCGGTTCGTCAACGGGCCGGTTCCGGGCCCAAAACCGGCCCATGACCGTGTCTAACACTAACTACAACAAATAGATAAATTTTTAAATTAAGGGGCTATTTGCAAAAACCCCCTTATACCAATTTTAAACTACCAATTAGTGAGAACTCCTACACTTGTATACTTACAGAAATACCCCTAAATTAATTCATCCGAAAATAGAAGAAAAAGAAATCATATCTTCCCCCAAAAATTACTCCCCTAGATATCCACCCCCTCCCTAAAATCTCTCAAAAATCTCACACCGTTTCAATGTTAATTTTTTTAATTGTTTTTCCTTCAGAATATTTTTTTAATTTCGATTAAAAAAATGGTTTTTATTTTATTTTTTATTTTTTATAAGAAAATTTTGATTTTCTTTTTAAAAATGATGTTTTTTTTACTTTCTTTTTTAAAATTTATTTTTTTATCAAAAAATAGTTTTTAACAAATTGAAATTCACTATAAATTATAAACCTATCAAAAACCACTATGGAATTAACGTATTCCGTTACGAAATTCACTATAAACTTATCGAAAACCACTATTTAATTAACAAAAACCACTATATAATTAACAAAAACAGCTATGTCATTAACGAAAATCCACTATAATCTTATCGAAAATCACTATGTAATTAACAAAAACCACTATACCTCAGGGGGTGTGTGTAATTTACCCAATCCAAAAATAAAAGAAAACAAATATTACATAAACATTTCCCACCCGAGGAAAATGCAACAAAACTTTGTTGGGTTTTAATAAAATTCAGAATCAACTTTTTATTTTATAACTACACACCAATTGTATGAGATTACCTCAGATGAAGGTATTCGTTGGCTTTAGATGTGAAAAAAATAGATCTGGCGGGGCAATAAACACAAGATGGTGACGCGGCGATGGTGGATTAAACAAAATGTTGAGGAAAAGTTTGTACTTGGCGGCGGTTCATTGCTGAATAGTTCATCAGATCTCGCGTGCTTCTTCGTTGCTAGCAGCGGAGGCAACAAATGCGGTGGTGGAGACAGTAACACTTGGCGGTGGCGGTGAAGATTTTTTTATTGGAGGCAGAGATGAATAACTAGGGTTTTGAGAGATATGACAGAGAATAAAATGGTTGGGGTTGTGAAACGTGAAGTTAAAAGAAAAATGGAACAAGAAAAAAATGTGGATAGAGGTAAAATAGGTGGTTCAAATGGAATGGAGCTATTACTAAAAGTGATTTTTTTTTGGATTTATCAAAAGATAACTTGCAAATGAGGGAGGTTTTCCTAATAATCCCTTAAATTAATTCTATTGTATATTTTTAGGGGCTCTCTGATATAGCCCCTCAATATTATTTTTAATAAAGAAATGCCCAAATTATTTTGCATCAATTGAGAATAACACACTCCAAATTTCAGCCACCCATTTTCCCATTTATGTCCATCCACCTTACACATGCTCATGGGCCATGACCTATCAAACCCATGACCCAGCCGTGTCTTTCTTTTTTTTCTTTTTCCTTTTTTCTTTTTCTTTTTATATTATTATTATTAATGATAATATTATTATTATTATTATTATTATTATTATTATTATTATTATTATTATTATTATTATTATTATTATTATTATTATTATTATTATTATTATTATTATTATTATTATTATTATTATTTAATTTTTTTAATTTTTTTCTAAATTTTTTTTTTAAATATTTTATTTAAATAAATTTTTTTTTTGTTTTTTAACTTTTTTTCTCTATCAGGTGTGTTAATCGACTATGAAGCATATTAAATCAACTATGATGAACTATAGTCGATTAAAGAACCGGCTACTAAAAATAACAAATCACAACTACAAAAATGCAAACTCAACTATATTTACAAAAACAAACAACATACAGACATTATAATTGATTTATACAATTAGAATCAACAAACAAAAAAAAAATTATAAATTGGAGTCAATGAAGCATATTAATCGACTATGATGTGAAGCATAGTCGATTAAGAATCTGCTACTAAAAATAACAAATCACAACTGCGAAAAAAATGCAAAATCAACTATAAATTACAAAAACAAAACATATACAAACATTATAAATAATTTATACAATTGGAATCAATAAACAAAAAATTCAAAAAAAAAAAAAACAAATTTGGAGTCGATCAACCTAAATCGACTGTCAGAGCATAGTCGATTAGCTTAATCGACTATGAACATGTACATAGTCGATTAAGGTTTTAGCATGCGCGAAATTCTTTACAGGCATCGTCCTCCGTCCGATCCACAAAAAAACACTAAATCTGCCTCCCTATCGTCACCACACCGCCGCCACAAAACACACCATCACCACCTTACTTTAGACATTATGACGGTTGTTTTTATTACAAATAAATAAATAAAATCACAACTCGCACCACCAACCAAAGCAAAACCACCACCCATCGAAATCCGATTCCGGCGACAAATCGACAATCTTAGCTCTTTTCGCCGTCGATGTACCAATCCTGGTATTCGAATTCAGAATCGCTATCAAAATGATTTATAATGTTTGATGGGTGCTTCCTATTCTTTCTTTCTCCATCTTCCGGCGGCGACGGCGGAGAAGATAGCCGGAGAAAAACAGAAGGAACAAAAAAAACAACGAAGAAGAGAAAAGCTAGAACGCGAAGCGGCAGATGAAAAATTAAAAATAAGATTACGGTTTTGAAAGAGTATAATAGACAATTAAGGGTAGTTTTGAAATTATGAAAATATCACATGAGTGGAATATTATGTAAGAGGGGTTTTCTCTAATTATTTTTGGGAGGGGGTGTGTGACACCCTCTCTCGATTACTCGTATTATATGTAATCTCAGCAGAAGACTTTTAAAAATATTTTTTTGTGGATATAAATTTACGTAACAAAAATACTTTTACATCAGAGGGAGAGAGGTCACACTATACTAAACCCTAATCAAACAATTAATACCAATGCATACTACATGCAAGACTAGACAATAACTAGGCATGATGGACTTAATGCAAGTTCGGACAGATTCAATTGCAGAAGCTTTAAAAATTAATTCCCCTTAAACTACTCATGCAAATGACCCCAAAATAATACCATATCATCTAACATGGGTCTAGATCACTCAGTTAAAACAGTTGTGAAATATGCATGGCCATTTAGGAGAAATAAATAAAATCGCACAATCACTCGGTTTAAAATCCAGAACAGGGGAGGGAGTTTTGAAAATTCATAATAAATTCCTCACTGACCCAAAAACTACCCAATTTTACCCCAGGGCACAAAACTAAGTTTAAAACATTTTCCCAAGTGGAAACAAGGCATTTGAGTGATTAAAACTCCAGTGAGACCAGAAAACACCCGCATGACCCCGTTACGATGCAGCAATGCGAAATAAATCATAACTAAATGAATACTTACCTAAATCATGCAACAGACCTATCAATATTATGAGAACAGAGAGACGCAGAGACTCCTAAAGTTTCATGATTTTCTATCAGAGCACCTATATGAAAATAATATTCAAACATCGAGACAAAACATAAGGAAGTTACTAGCCGAAAAGCGTGCATGCATATAGATAGTAAAATTTGCTTTCGTTTACAAATGACTACGGATTATCGATTAATTATCCAAAATGCGGTAATCCTAATTACTATTACACATATCGTCTTTTAATAATTCCCACCCATCGGAGGAAGCGAACGGTAGAAAATACCTAAAACCGTGTCAAAAGTTTCTACAAGCATATTATACAAATAGAACCACATAACTAAATTAAGAGCCAACACAATCCACAACCCCTCCATAAGATCTCCTTCCGATTCTCGAGCTCGATTCCCATCTTCACTCCTCGGGCCCCAAATCGGGTATACCTACAAACATACAACACCTATATGAGCCTTTGAGGACTCAATGAGAATCTCAATGTATTATCGAATACACATAACACTTAGAGCATACATATATATATATATACATATATATATGTATATATATATATATATACATATATATATATATATATATATACATATATATATATATATATATATATATATATATATATATATATATATACATATATATATATATATATATACATATATATACATACATATATCTTATACGTGAGCGTGCCACATAAAGGAAAACACCCATATACCTCCCTTTTTCGGCGGGGCTCTTCCTCACATAATTTCCACGTGCATAGAGCGAGATAATTCCCACTTTTATAGCCCTATGCTCCCGAGACCATAGAGTGAGAATATCCCACCTTTATAACCCTATGCCGTGACACGTATTGAAGATTATAGGGTGAGACTCTCCCACCTTTATAACCCCACGATCCCGAGACCATAGAGTGAGATTTTCCCGCCTATATCCTCGACACCATAATGCCACGTGCGTGACATGAAAAATCATCGAGAATCCCTCGGAAGAGTCAATCTAGGTTACCGGTAAATAACCTCATATATATATCGAATCATGTCTATCTACGTGGGATCAAACCACCCCTAGGCCCTACGGTACCGACTCGCCGTTACCGGGAAATTTACCGTAACCTCGAAGGACTTTCCAACATAGTTTTATCTTTTAAAATTTCATGACACTAATGCACCCACACATGCACCCTTCTACTTACCCTTCTCTCATCCTCACCCCCAATGATTCACATAAGCAAGCAAGAGCACATAGAAAATACACATAAAGTTTCACAAAATTATTTAGCCATAAAAAAACATAAAGTAACCGAAATCTTAACATACGAATACGATCTAACATCAAAAGTTCACTAAATCTAGCATTTTTACAAGAATAAAATTCAAGACTTCCATCTTTTCATTTATTCAAGTAAATACACTAGATCTTCACATGCAAGAGTAATCTAAATCAAGTTAGCACAAATTTTTAGTTCTTTCATCGTTTTACATAGAAAACACTAGATCTTAACATGCAAGACTTTAGATCAACCATCAATCACTAGATCTTAACATGCAAGGCCTTAAATCAACAATCAACACAAGATCAACACATGCAAGATACAAAATAAACCACATAAGCAATTTTAAGCATTTTACCTCAAAAATTCGAAAGTTCCTTAGCTAAGTCAAAAATTCATTTTCTTTTCACAAATCAACAATCAAACACTAGATTAACACATGCAAAGCACTAATTAAGCCAAATAAGCAAATTAACCATTTTCCCCCCAAAAATCCGAAAGTTTCTTGGCTAGGCCGAAAATTCATTTTCTTTTCACAAATCAACAATCAAACACTAGATTAACACATGCAAGACACTAATTAAGCCAAATAATAAGAAGTTTAAGCATTTTTCCCCAAATTTTCGAAAAATCATAGAACTTCAAGAACAAAGTTATCTTTTCAAAATACTAACATGCAATCATCATCTAAAACATATAATCACATAATATGCAAGGATAAACAATAAAAACACATAAAAACGAAAATACTAGTGGTGTTGCATGTTTGAGCAAGAATTCAAGAATTCTCACCTCTCTCTTTAGGGGAAGGATTTGTTAGCTCTTTTCTCTCTAATACAAGAAGAGATTAAGAGTTAGATTAGTTATTAAGAAAAGAAGAAGGAGAACAACAGAACTTGGATGAAGAAGAGCTTGGCTCTTTTCGAAAAAAAGAAAGAAAGGAAGAATAAGAGGAAGCTTACTCCTAAGCTTTGCCGAAAATTCTCCTTTTGTTGAAATAGAAGGAGACCTTAAACTTATAGATAGTGAGATTGGAGGTGGAGAGTGTATTTTGATCTTGGGAATTGGATGTATTAATAGAGTTTTTGGAGAGTTCAAAGCCAATGGAGAAGAAAGGAAAATACATCTTTTTGTGGGGGTGATTTTGAAATTTTCGAAAATAGGAGTGGTGGTGGTTCTTGGATGGTTCAAGCTTGAGAAGGTGGTGGCTATGGTGGTGGTGATATGGCTGCCGAAAAATGAAGGGGAGAGGAGGAATAAAGAAAGACTTTTGGCCTTAAAGTGGTGTGTGGGAGTGGAAAAGCATACCTAGGCTATAGAGTAGGGGCTAGGCTTGGGTATTTCTTCCTATGCTCAAAGTACAACCACACTAATGCATGTTTTTCTACTAATTAATATGCAAAATTTAAAATCATGTGTGTGTGTGTGTGTGATGTCCGAAAATTCAAGAAAATGTGGGGAGGATTTTCAAATTTTCTAAATAAATTAAAAATCCTAAAATGCATGAGAAAATTTATTTTCTAAAATTTTGTGCATGCATAAATATGATGAAATGCTCATTTAAAATTCATATGCAAGAATAAAATCCTAATTCATGAAAATAATTTATTTCGACATAATATCTCGAAATATTACCTAAGCACATAATTCACATAATCACATAATTCGCATAATCACATAATTCACATAATCACATGATTCACATATTTCACATAATTACCTAATTCACGTAAATACTAACCATGCAAGAATTATATAAATTCTAATTTCACAAATATGCTCCACTCCTCCCTAGAGAAATTCGGACCGAAAATGCGGGGTGTTACAATCTTCTCCCCTTAAAAAGATTTTGTCCCCAAAATTTGTACCTTTTTCAATCAGTTCCGGATAATGACTCACTATCTCATCCTCAAGTTCCCACGTTGACTCATCCGGAGAATGGTTTTTCCAAAGGATTTTGGCTAGGCGAATTTCTTTGTTTCGGAGTTCCTAACTTTTCGGTCTAATATTTGGGAGGGTTCTTCGGTAAAGGATAGGTTTGGGGATAAATCAAGGGGTTCGGTTTCAAGGATGTGGTGAGGGTTGGCAATAAATTTTCGGAGCATGGAGACGTGAAAGACATTGTGGATCTTGGATAGTTGAGGCGGTAGGGCGAGGCGATAGGCTTGGCCACCAATTCGGTCGAGTATTTCGAAGGGTCCAATGAATCGAGGGCTTAACTTTCCTCGTTTTCCGAATCGCATGATTCCTTTGAGTGGAGCGACTTTCAAGAATACGTGGTCACCGGCTTGGAATTCCAACTTTCGTCTTCTTTTATTCGCGTACTATTGTTGGCGATCTTGGGCGGTTCTCATTTTCTCTCGAATATTTTTGATTATGTCGACGGTGTGTTGGACTAGCTCGGGTCCTAATAATCTTCGCTCTCCTACTTCGTCCCAATGGATTGGAGAACGGCATTTTCTTCCTACAAGGCTTCGTAAGGTGCCATTACGATCGAATATTGGAAGCTATTGTTGTACAAGAATTCGATGAGAGGTAGACGACTTTCCCAATTACCACCAAAATCCATTATACATGCTCGAAGCATGTCTTCAAGCGTCTTGATTTTTCTTTCCGATTGTCTGTCGGTTTGGGGATGGTATGCCGTGCTAAAGGCTAGACGGGTTCCCATCGTTTCGTGGAATCTTTTCCAGAATTTGGAAGTGAATCGGGGATCTCGGTCGGAGATGATTGATATCGGAACGCCATGGAGTCGGACGATTTCTCCGATATAGAGTTCGGTCAACTTTTCGAGACTAAAAGTGGTCTTGACCGGTAAGAAGTGTGCGGACTTGATAGTTGATTCGAGCGGTGGTTTAATGATCAAGGCAGACATGGATTTTCGGCTAAGAGCGTCGGCGACAACGTTGGCTTTACCGGGATGGTAAAGGATTTCGCAATCATAGTCCTTGACTAATTCAAGCCATCTTCTTTGCCTCATATTGAGCTCTTTCTGAGTAAAGAAGTACTTGAGACTTTTGTGGTCGGTGAAGATCGAACATTATTCTCCGTAAAGGTAATGTCTCCAAATTTTGAGGGCGAACACGACTGCCGCGAGTTCCAAGTCGTGCGTCGGGTGATTCTTCTCGTAGTCTTTTAATTGTCTAGAGGCATAGGCAATTACATTCCCGTTTTGCATTAGGACGGCTCCGAGCCCGTGCTTGGAGGCGTCACTATAGACCACATAGTTTCCGGTTTTATCGGGTAGAGTGAGGATTGGTGCCGAGGTTAATCGCTTATTGAGTTCTTGGAAACTAGACTCGCATTCGGGATTCCATTGATACTTGACTTCCTTTCGGGTCAAACGAGAGAGTGGAGCGGCTATCTTGGAAAAGTTCGGAACGAACCGTCGGTAGTAGCCTGCGAGGCCGAGGAAACTTCGGATTTCTCCGACATTACGAGGGATTGACCAATTACAAACGGCTTCAATTTTGCTTGGATCGACGGCTATGCCTTCCTTGGAAATTACGTGACCAAGAAAGTGGACTTGTCTTAACCAAAACTCACATTTGGAAAACTTCGCATAGAGTTGGTTCTCTCGGAGAGTTTGGAGCACCATTTCCAAATGATTCCTATGTTCTTCATCATGTCTTGAATACACTAAGATATCGTCGATGAATACGATCACAAATTGATCGAGATATTTGCGGAAGATTCGATTCATGAGATCCATGAAAGCGGCTGGGGCGTTGGTTAGACCAAACGACATCACTACAAATTCGTAATGGCCGTAGCGAGTCCGAAACGCGGTTTTCGGAATATCTTCCTTTTTGATCTTCAATTGATGATATCCGGAACGGAGGTTGATTTTGGAATAGACCGTGGAGCCTTGAAGTTGGTCGAAAAGGTCGTCAATTCTTGGCAATGGATACTTGTTTTTTATGGTGACCTTGTTGAGTTCTCGGTAATCGATACACCTTTGGAGTGTTCCATCTTTCTTTTTCACAAAGAGTACCGGAGCACCTCACGGGGAAAAACTAGGGCGGATGAACTTCTTGTCGATAAGATCTTGAATTTGGTCCTTGAGTTTCTTTAGCTCTAACGGCGCCATGCGGTAAGGTGCATTCGAGATAGGAGCGGATCCGGGGATCAAATTAATTTCAAATTCGATTTCACGATCGGGCGGAAGACCGGGGAGATCTTCGGGAAAGACATCGGGAAATTCGCAAACGGTTGGCACTTTAGAAATGCCGGCTTTATCTTCGTTGAGAGTTTCCACTATGTCGACCAAATGACATCGATGCCCTTTTTGAATAAGTTTGCTCGCTTTGATGGCGGAAATGATAGGAATCGATGGATTGTACGAGCTTCGGAATTCGAGAAAACTTCCATTCGGTAAGGAGAAACGAACAGTTTTGTGAGCCCAATTGATTTGGGCGTCGAATTTTGATAACCAATCCATTCCGAGGATTATATCGAAATGTTTAATGGGTAGGATGATCAGATCGGAGGCTAGGGTTTGGTTATGAATCTGAATAGGGCAATCTTTGATGGCGAAATTTGATTTAAGTTCATCACCGGAGGGAATAAGTATGCTAAACAAGGCATCGACTTGACTACGGACTAGGCGGAGTTCGGCAACGAGGGTACTTGAGATGAATGAGTGAGTTGATCCGGAGTCGGTGAGGGCATACACGGAATTATTATACACATTAACGGTACATGCGATCATTGACGGGTCAGCTTCGGCTTGGTCTCTAGTCATGGCGAATACTCGTCCCGGCACTTGTCTAGGGGCGATAGGGCAGTCTCGGACCATGTGTCCGGGCTTCTTGCATAAAAAACAGTGGTTGGTTCCGGCAACACAATCGCCTGAGTGTTCTCGCTTGCATTTGGGGCAAAAGGGCTTGTTACTCGGGATCACGGTTGCTCGGTTGATCGGTAGCTTCCCTTTGGCGTTGTTGAGGTTTGGTTTCTTCCATGGTGGAGAAGAGGCATCGTGAGGAGGTCTCCATTGTCGTATTTCCATCTCATCTTGTTCGGCTTCCAAGGCTTTGTCCACTACTCCGCGGAAAGTAGAGGCAGAGGTTAGTCGAACGTCGCGCTTGATTATCGGGTTGAGGCCTCTTAGGTAGTGATTCATTTTCTCGGTGTCGTCTTTGGATATGAAAGGTGCGTAGAGGCTTCCTTGCTCGAAACGGCGTGTGAATTCGGCAACGGCTTGGTTTCCTTGTTTGAGTTCGAGAAACTCCTTAAGCTTTTGTGCTCGAACATTCTTGGAAAAGTACTTTTCGAAGAAAAGAACTTTGAAAGCTTCCCAAGTGGTATTTGCTAGATCGATCCCACTCTTTGCGCCTTCCCACCAATTTCGGGCTTCGTTTTTCAACAAGAATAGTGCGCAATGGATTCGGTCGCTGTCGTTCATCACCATGTACTCGAAAATCACTTCGAGGGATTTGATCCATTCTTCGGCAACAGTTGGACTTGGGCACCGTGGAATTCGATAGGATGCCTTTTTAAGAATCGCTCGTAGGTGGCTTGTGGGGCTCTATTTCTAGGTTGGGGAGGAGGAGGAGGAGGTGGAGGAGGGTTTCGATTTTGAAGGTTAACAAGGCGGTAGATTTGTTCATTTTGTTCTCGGACGAGGGTGGTGAGGTCTTGGATGGTACAAGATTGATTGTGAGGATCGTTAGCGGCATTTTGAGCTCGAGTTCTTGCTCCAGACATTTTAATACTTAAACATATACAAACAATTCACATTAGCCATAAAAAAATCATATAAAACATATACCTGCCCGAGTGCTCAGTTAGAGTCGTGCTTTGAGAATCGTGAAGATCTTTAGGTCGTATGGAGAATTCCGGGATCGTTGCTCTGATACCATGTCTGCTGTGAAACCCCTCTGTCAATTACTCTTATTATATGTAATCTCAGCGGAAGACTTTTAAAAATGATTTTTGTGGATATAAATTTACGTAAATTTTTTTGTTTTAAATCAGAGGGAGAGAGGTCACACTATACTAAACCCTAATCAACCAATTAATACCAATGCATGCTACATGCAAGACTAGACAATAACTAGGCATGATGGACTTAATGCAAGTTCGGACAGATTCAATGCAAAAGCTTTAAAAATTAATTTCCCTTAAACTACTCATGCAAATGATCCCAAAATAATACCATATCATGTAACATGGGTCTAGATCACTCAATTAAAATAGTTGGGAAATATGCATGGCCATTTAGGAGAAATAAATAAAATTGCACAGTCACTCGGTTTAAAATCCAGAACAGGGGAGAGAGTTTTGAAAATTCATAATAAATTCCTCACTGACCCAAAAACGACCCAATTTTACCCCAGGACGGAAAACTAAGTTTACAACATTTTCCAAGTCGAAACAAGGAATTTGAGTGAGTAAAACTCCAGTTACACCTGAAAACACCCGAATGACCCTGTTTTGATGCAGTAATGCGAAAGAAATCATAACTAACTGAATACTTACCCAAATCATGCAAAAGACCTATCAATATCATCAGAACAGAGAGATGCAAAGAATCATAATGTTTCATGATTTTCTAAGCAGAGCACCTATATGAAAATAATTTTCCAACATCGAGACAAAACATAAGGAAGTAACTAGCCGAAAAGCATGCATGCATATAGATAGTAAAATTTGCTTTCGTTTACAAATGACTACGGATTATCGATTAATTATCTAAAATGCGGTAATCCTAATTACTATTACACATATCGTCTTTTAATAATTCCCACCCATCGGAGGAAGCGAACGGTAGAAAATACCTAAAACCGTGTCAAAAGTTTCTACAAGCATATTATACAAATAGAACCACATAACTAAATTAAGAGCCAACACAATCCACAACCCCTCCATAAGATCTCCTTCCGATTCTCGAGCTCGATTCCCATCTTCACTCCTCGGGCCCCAAATCGGGTATACCTACAAACATACAACACCTATATGAGCCTATATATATACATATATATATATATACATATATATATATATATATATATATATATATATATATACATATATATATATATATATATATATATATATACATACATATATCTTATACATGAACATGCAACATAAAGTAAAACAATCATATACTTCCCTTTTTCGTCGGAGTTCTTCATCACATAATTTCCACATGCATAGAGTGAGATAATTCCCACTTTTATAACCCTATGATCCCAAGACCATAGAGTGAGAATATCCCACCTTTATAACCCTATGCCATGACACGTATTGAAGATTATAGGATGAGACTTTCCCACCTTTATAACCCTACGATCCCAAGACCATAGAGTGAGATTTTCCCACCTATATCCTCAACACCATAATGCAACATGCATGACATGAAAAATCATCGGGAATCCCTCGGAAGAGTCAATCTAGGTTACCGGTAAATAACCTCATATATATATCGAATCATGTCTATCTACGTGGGATCAAACCACCCCTAGGCCCTACGGTACCGACTCGCCGTACCCGGGAAATTTACCGTAACCTCGAAGGACTTTCAAACATAGTTTTATCTTTTAAAATTTCATGACACTAATGCACCCACACATGCACCCTTCTACTTACCCTTCTCTCATCCTCACCCCCAATGATTCACATAAGCAAGCAAGAGCACATAGAAAATACACATAAAGTTTCACAAAATCATTTAGCCATAAAAAAACATAAAGTAACCGAAATCTTAACATACGAATACGATCTAACATCAAAAGTTCACTAAATCTAGCATTTTTACAAGAATAAAATTCAAGACTTCCATCTTTTCATTTATTCAAGTAAATACACTAGATCTTCACATGCAAGAGTAATCTAAATCAAGTTAGCACAAATTCTTAGTTCTTTCATCGTTTTACATAGAAAAACACTAGATCTTAACATGCCAGACTTTAGATCAACCATCAATCCCTTGATCTTAACCTGCAAGGCCTTAAAAAAACAATCAACACAAGATGACCCCGTGCACGATACTTAAAACAACAA